>APFE031000242.1:147582-165804 GCA_000404065.3 Pinus taeda
TATGAGAAAGGCACTTTAAAGGAGGTTTGAAGTACAAAGTCCAAAGGAACTTTAAATATAATACCTTAAGTCATCTCGACAAAACAAATGGGATCAATCATTGAAAAAAAATGATGTAGCTCAATTCTAAAATGAGGAAGGAAGAAAGGTTTTCCTATAATGGTCTTTAAGTTATAGACCATAGAGTAATTACATTAAAATCCAAGGAAGAGAAGTTAATTTCGCCATCAACCCAAGCAATGATAAAAATTATATCAACATCAACTTGACAAATTAACTATTAATTCCAGAGCTAAGTATTGGTGTAAAGAAAAGTATTTTTGACCAAAACGAGTACAAAATTAGTGATCTACAAGTGACAATAGGTCATTATGACTACATATCTCAATTTCATGTTGTAAGGATCGATAAAAACACTGACATCATACTCGGTCAACCCTGGTTTAAGGATTTGGGTACATTCATGTTAAACATAAAGAAACAAGTTCTAACGTTTCCTTATAAAGGGAAGATGGTCATGTTTCGAGACATAACAAGTAAATCAAAATCAATAAAATCTTCATTAGAAGACCTTAAGGATATCTTAGATTTGATGTTTCAAGGTAATGAAAAAACTATATCAAAGAAGCAAAAAGAGCTTGAAGAAGCCATCTGCAGCAAAGGAAAAGAAATTTCGCGCCTCAGAGATCACCAAGAAAAGCTACTCGAACAAGTCAAGAAAGCTAAAGCATCAAAGAAGGAACTCAATGAGCATTTATTAGAACAAGAAGAAAAAAATTTACATTTAAAGAGCCTTAACCAAACATTACTAGAACAAATCAAGTGTTTAAAAGACAAGAAGCATGAAGGCCAAAATAAAGTTGACTCAGAGAATGAGGAATGCTTACGTCTCAAAAATCATAATCAAAATCTGCTCAAACAGATTAAAAAACTTAAGGACAAAAAGAAGCCATTGACAAATAGGTTCAAAGTACTTGTCGCAAAGGAAGCATCAAAATCTCCAGATGTAGCAGTCCAAATTGAAGAAAAAAAGATCAAGACCACTAATCTCGCAGTTCAGGCAAATCCAAACCCTATTGAAGTAAAAATGTATTCAGAGGTTGTCGTTCAAATGGAGGACACCCTAAATAAAGATTCAGTAGCTAAGTCAACAACAACAATGCCTGATGAAAATTAGGAAATTGTCATAAAAATGTTAAAGGAAGTTCAAACAAGAAAAACTCCTTATCTACATTTGAATCACAAGAGTAGACACCTTAATCAATCTAAAAATTTGTATCACTCAAAACATAAACAACAAACTTATGTTACAAAGAATACTGAAATGAGCTCAATTTAGTTTACTAACAATTTGTTACAAAGTTCTAGTGATCAGAAGATTCATCAGAAGGTTAATCTAGGATGGTCCGATCCATTCTGAGTAAGACAATTTTATGTGTCACTCCAAGGATCATATTAACTTGTATCGACAAAGATGATTGTTTCGAGATGAGAAGACATTCGTAGTAGAAAAAGATATCAAGCAGAAGACGTTCGTAGCAGAAAAAGATCAAGCCCTTTCATTAACAAGCTCTGAAGACAAAGCTTTTTGAAGGAGAAGGCAATGTTATGAACATAAATTATGTAAAAATAAATAAAAATAGATAATAAATAATAATCATAATAATATAAATATAATAATAAGTAAATTAACTAATGGTTAGTGAATAATGAAAAGGCATGTCTTATAGACATGCATGTTTGTGAAAGGGTACTTACCTGGATATATATACATGACCCTCATTCTCAATTGTAAGTATCCTACATCAATTTTTTTATTCAATATATAATTACAATTACTGTCCTACGATGCATGCCTTTGTTTACGAAGTATTTTAAATATTTCCGCTGTGTATACGACTTTTGGTCGGTACAGATGCAAACATGTTTTCTTCAAAGACAGGATGGGAGTGGTGAGCAACACCTTCCTCGGTAAGAGGGAGCGTTGGAAATAGTACCAAGGAAAGGTGTTACTAGGCATTTATCACTTTTAGCCTAGTAGACATATTAATTATTTTCGTCCTGGTGACATTTATGAGTTATATTAATGCCATGGGTGGAAAAGGTACTTAAAAGTGTTGTACCATGTACTTCTTCTAATATTAAAGTCACTTGTCCTTTATAAAGTGACTTTATGTGTAAAGTACTAAGTGTTCTTTTCTAATATTAAAGTGAGGTGAAAAATCTCTTTATGAGAAAAATAGAAAAGTGTACACAACTTGAAAAAGGTACTAGGAGGCTTTTAAGTAATGGGGCCAATGTATGAGGGGGGTCATTTCGGGGCATTGATCTCAACCTCACATCTTGAGATTAAATTTCATCCATTGGATCCTAGGTTTAGGGATTCAACTTTTCTAGGAGACAAAAAGAGAAAAGGGAGGCTCATTCTTCACTTCACACTTGTGAGAGCGTGAGGAGAAGAGGAGAGGAGAACTTCAAGGAGAATTTGCATCCAGGGAAGGAGGGCTCGAATTTCTTGGAGGTGGCAGCATCTTCACCATGATTTTCAAGGAGAAGAGAGGCTCAAAAATTGAGGAGGGAAGCATGAATTTCGAGGGACAGCGACACAAAAATTGAGAAGATGGGTCAGTTTTTCGAGGAGGGTTTGAAGCACGAATTTCAAGGAAGGAGCTCAGAGCTGGCCTAAAATTTGAGGCATGAATTTCGGTACCCACAATTTGCGCAAATTTTGAGGAGATTTTTAGCGACTATCTGGCACAAAAATTGAGGCAAAACAATTATCCTTCATTGTTGAAATCGAGGTTGTTTTGGCATAGAGTTTGAGGTAGATTTCTGGGCACAACAACTGAGGAGATGAGTTGTGAGAAAGTGCAGAAAATTTTTGGGAATGTATTTTGTGAAAATTATTAGTGGGCACGACTTTCTAGATTTACATTTAATGCTTGAGCTGCTAAGGGAGATAAGTATTGTGATTTATTTATGTACTTGGACTAACTTTCTCAAGCAATAAAATCCTCCTTTGAAGACTGGTTTTCCCCAAGAGGTTGTGGGGTTTTTCCAGGGTCACCTTGACCAAAAACTAGTGTCTCACATGTTTGAATGCTTGCTTCAATCTTGTATTAATTTCAACTAATAGGAAAGTGAAAACTAGTAAAGTACTCTTTGAATGTGTACAATTAATGCATTCTGAAATTTATATCAGCATGACAAAACATGTGGGTTGGGCTTAAATAACACATGCATACTTGTAAACTGGGCTAAGGGTGCAGATCATATTTTCTACAATTTCTTTCATAGAGATAATAGTGTTCGAATCTCTTAGCCTTTTTCACAGTGATGTCAACATAGATTTCTGGTAGTACACTCAAACTTTTGGATATTTTGATCACTTTTACAAGGTTAGCAAACTCAGGTAAAAAACATAGATTTGTAGCTTCTTTTTACAGAGATAAAGCTCTGACACGATCATTGTTCCACAAAATTATAGGCTCAAACTTGATTAACTTCGGACCTTGTTTCATAGAGAGAAGACGCTTGGACTTGTTTATTTTACAGAAATAAAGGGGCTTAGACTTGTTCATTCCACAGAGATGAAGGATCTCATAGAGATAAAGAGGTTCAAACTTCCACAATGATTGTTTCAGACTTCTTACAGAGATTATAGGCTTCCAACTTGGTCACCTTGCACAGATATAGAGAGCTTGCAATTGACACTTTCAACAACAGATCAACATAGAAGTCAAGGTTTGACTTTGATCTTAACATGGTCAACAACCTTGATGCAATGAATGTAATGAATGATCTTAGCCCTCAATCTTCTTGCAAATTGTGGTATAGGATTTCGGCCTTCCACAAACAAGTCTTTTGTTAGTTTCCAAATTTAATTAATATTTTTCAAACTTAGACCTACTTAGGGCTTCCTCAAAAAGGTGATCTTAGTGCTCCTTTATTCACCATATCTCTGATTCCATGTTGATTTTCTGGAGGAAACAAGACTAGAACAATTTTCAATTTGTTAACTACTTACAATGAAACAATTTTGACTTCTTTAGAGTATTCCAATTATTATCTAGTTACACTTGAAAATTTTAACCATTAACTTCAATAGAACAATAGAGATCACAATGAGAAACAATGAGACAGGAGACATGAAAATTTTCTTGGGACAAAACCCTACAAAGGGGAAACCCGATAATCTTTCCTTATGAGAGAGAGTTCAATTTATCAAAATGAACATCAGAATATTCCAGTCAAAATGGCAATCTCTGACCTCAATAAATGCCAAGTCAAACTAGTCAAAAGAGAAAGAATCTGGTCAATGCTGCTCATAGTTAAAGTATGCATAAGAGGGCCGAATTTTGGCCTAAGGCTTCTGGTAAAAGGGCCAAAATTCGTTCTGCAATTTCCTTAGTCTAGATCTAGGTCAAACTACAGAAGTTGACCTATAGTGAACTTCGATGGGCAAGAACAGGAGCAGATCTTCAGTCAAAGATAGTCAATGAATCACATAGAAACTCAACCTCCAAATCCAGTCAAGAGCTCGGTCAAACAACAATAAGAATGCCCTAGTCAATGGTGGTCGAAAGAGAGATGAGAGAAATTCAAACTTCTCTGGAAACTTTGTCATCTTCCTCCTTCGCGCATGCAAACAAAATCCTTGTTTCAGATCGAATGGATAGATTGTATTGGATGACAAATGAGGTCAATGAATGCTCAATATATATGTGTGCTAGGTCGACTTGGACAATTTGAAAATACATGATTTTTCCTTTGTTTTTTCCAATGAAAATACTGATCGAAGCTACCAATTTTCAACAACATTAAACCTTGCTTCAATTGTGCTCAAAGCATAATCATTGTTATTAGAACTGCATTGGTCATTGAATTGATCAACCCCAAAAATGAGAAACAAAACCTAACCACAAAACTGGTTGACCAAAAAGTACATTAGATATTCATATTTTGAGAAAAGAATATATATTCATGTTCATCCTTATGAATACAAACCATTATACAACAATATTATATGCGGGCAAGAAATGTGTGTTGAAATTTTGATGCTTTATGTTGTTACAATCACTTAAATCCATAACTTCTTTATGCTGCAAAATAAGTTAAGCAAATGTAAAATGAACATAAACCATATAAACCATATGCACAATGGTGTTGATTTGGGGTAGCATTGGATGTGCTCTAGCTGTAAAAATTGGTGGATAGGCTAAAGCACATGAGATCTCCAAGACCCAGAAATGGTTTGGGCAAAATCTAACCGCTTTGGAAGATGTTAAAATAATTAATATTTTTAATGGAGTCCGTAAGTCTAAACTTAGGGAAAATAAAATATTAATGTGAATTAATATAAAATTGGGTGAGAATGGTTCAAAAGTCATGGATCAAGCTAGATTTAATCTTAGCCATTGATTAGGGACTTAATCTTGCTCATTGATAGACCAACGAGAAAAGTATAAGAAGAGGCTTGAGGGTCAGTTGGAGAACACACTTAGGGAGACCAGTCAGTTCTATTTCTGGAGCGGGGTTAGCTGAGAAATTCAAACTAGTGGTCTGGAGGGCAGCAGGAGGCAGCAAGTATGGAGCAGAGAGTCAGGATCAAGAACAGAAGACCAGCGCCAAGGCAGGAGAGGTAGACGCAGGGCCTTTTAGGCAGACGTTGAGGTAGCAGGAGATTGCGCAGTCACTAGAGGGCTTGCGTGGGTGACCCAGAGAGGCCTAGGGCTGACATAGACAAGCAAGCGCTGATGCAGTGTGTCTGGGAGCCACACAGAGGTCAACCAGGCTGACGCTGAGACTGGGAGAAGTGTTGGAGAATTTTTCTCTTTGTTTTGGGTAAGGCAGTTTGGCACCCAGTTGTATTGAAGAATTGCTGAATAATAAAATCCTCCCTTGCTGCACTGATTTTCCCACATTGGGTTTTTCTGGGGACTATTGTCCAAAAATATCTGTCAATGTGTTGATTCTTGTGCATGTGTTTGTTTCTGTATTATGGTATGATATCTGCAATAGAATTTATTTTAATGTTTATTGAAGGAAATTCATAAATAACTTATTGAAAATAAGTAGGCAAAGTAAATCAGATGTTGTAGTGATAAATTTTTCACATGGTATCAGAGGAAGTGATCAGAGATAGGAAGGGAAAATCAGTTATGGATTGAGACCATGATGTAGAGGCATCCACGTCAGGGGACTCGCACAGATTTTTAGAAAATTGCACAAGAGATTTTGATTTATACATGTTGGCTTCCAGGATGGAAGTAGTGGCTTGTATGACTAGTTCTGCATCATCAGAAGTATGATATATAGACAGTGGAGCTTCTTGCAATATGACGGGAATTAGGGAATGTTTGTCAGAGTATTGAGAAGAGAAGATGAACTTTCAGATCACCATGGGGAACAAGGCAAAGTGTACTCCAGTAGGGAAGGATACCATAGTTTTTCAAACAGAATCAGGAGAACAGTTTTGCGCTACAAATGTACTGCATGTACCAGGGTTGGGGATGAAATTACTTTCTGTGTCGCAACTTCAAGGCAAGGGCTATGACGTCTACTTCATCAAGGAGAAGGTATACGTCAAACACCCGAGATGGAAAAAGAAAGTGCAAATCGGGATCAAAAGTAACAGGTTGTACAAATTACAACTAGAATCACCAATGACACTAATAGGTAGTCATGGAGACAAGGACTTGAACGAACTATGGCATAGAAGAATGGGACATTTGCACCATGGGGCTCTGAGAATTCTCAGGAGCACTGTAACAAGAGTTCTGGATCTTAGTATGAAACGAGATGATGTATACAGAGGATGTGCTCTAGGAAAGTATGCTAAGGCAACATTTACTAGGAGTAAACATAGGGCCAAGAGTGTACTAGGATTGATACACTTAGATATCTGCGGACCTATGTCCACCAAAGCTCTTAGTGGTGCCGAGTATTTCCTTACCTTCATTGATGACCAATCAAGGAAAACTTGGATTTATTTTTTGAAAACCAAGGACGAGGTTTTCTGTTGGTTCAAAGAGTTCAAGGCTCTGGTGAAGAATCTGACTGGGAAGAAAATAAAAGTTTTGCGCTCAGATAATGGAGGAGAGTATGTCGATAAGGACTTCATTGATTTTTGCACTAAGGAGGGCATTAAAAGAGAGTGAACAACTCCGTACAATCTAGAGCAAAATGGAGTAGTAGAAAGGAAGAACAAGACTATTGTAGAAGCAACTAGGGCCATGATGTATGATTAAGATATGCCAAAATTCCTGTGGGTAGAAGCATGCAACACAACAGTCTATGTTCAGAACGGAACTCCTCATCGGGCGTTGGGCAAGATTACTCTAGAGAAAGTTTTCACAAGGAAGGCGCCTGAAGTCAGTCATTTCAGGATATTTGGGAGTTTAGCATATTGCTCTATACCCGAGGAAAAGAGGAAAAAGCTAGATCAAACTGCGGAAAAGGGATATCTAGTGGGATATAGCGAGAACGCTAAGGCATATAGAATCTATCTTCCATGGAGCAGGAAGGTAGTGGTTCGATGAGATATAAAGTTCACAGAGGACAGGGCTTTCATAAAATCTCGTGAGATACCTTCCACGGAGCAGTGAAAAGAAGAGTTGTTGGTTAAACCTCTGCAACCAACAGAAGTAAAGAATTCTTCCTCAGATCAGGAAGATTCACAGGATGAGGAGGAGCTAATAGAGGCACCTGCTGACAGAGGAAGAACTTGCAGGGAACTTTGTCTGATTCTGCGAGATGCAGAGGACTTCATTGGTGCGCCAAGAAACAATAAGAGGGAGCGAAACCAACCAGATAGATATCAGGGATTAGTAGCTTAGGATGGGGAGCCTGCCAGTTTCTAGGAGGCAGCTCAACATCAGGTTTGGCTAGATGTGATGGTAGAGGAGTACAACTCCATAATGGTGAACGATGTCTGGGAGATGGTGCCAATGCCTCAATACAGACCAGTAGTAGGTTTGGGATGGATCTACAAGATCAAATACGCTGTAGACGACAATGTTGAAAAATACAAGGCTAGGTTTGTGGCTAAGGGGTATGCTCAAAAGGAAGGAATTAACTACGAGGAGACCTTCGCCCTGGTAACTATGTATACATCTATTAGGATCGTGATATCTCTTGCAGCTGAGATGGGGTGGGAGATTCATTAGATGGATGTCAAAACGAATTTTCTGAATGGGGTAATAGAAGAAGAGGTATACATTGAACAACTAGAGGGCTTTGAGACACATGAGAAGAAGTCTCATGTATGCATATTGAAGAAAGCCTTGTATGGGCTGAAATAGGTACCTAGAGCATGGTATGGTCGAATCGTGGCTACTTGTAGAAGATGGGATTTGTCAAGAGTGACTCGATCCGAATCTCTACTATCTGGTTATAGAGAATGAGCCGCTAATCTTAGTATTGTATGTGGATGATCTCTTCCTGACAGGATCATCCAGGCTCATTGGGTACTACAAGAAGAATCTAGCCACAAAATTCGATATGAAGGACTTGGGGCTAATGCGTTACTTCCTAGAGTTGGAAGTTTGGTAGCAAAAGGGAGAGATCTTCCTTGGGCAAGGGAGGTATGCTACAAAAATCCTGAAAAGATTTAGGATGGAGGATTGTAGACCCATGGCTACTCCAATGATCACCAATTGGAAGCAGATTGATGCATTAGAAGCCAAGGATGTTGATCCCACCCTATACAGGCAGCTCATAGGGTCCCTGATGTATCTGGTCAATACCAGGCCAAACATTTGCTACGCTATCAACACCCTCAGTCAGTTCATGGTCGAACCGAAGAGGGCATACTAGGCAACAACCAAACACGTTTTCAGGTATTTACAGGGAACAGTCGATTATGGACTCTTGTACACCAGGGGTAAGGATATCAGATTGAGTGGATTCACTGATGCAGATTGGGCAAGAAGTTCAGTGGATTGGAAAAGTACCGCTGGGTACTGTTTCAACCAATGTGGAAAAAGTCGAAGTTGGGATAATTCAGCAAGGGTCCAATCAAAGTTGGGAGTTTTTTGAAAAAGTCGGCAAAATTAGAAAATCACAAAATTATTCATTTTTAATTTTTTTTTTTTTAACATCTAGAGTATCCACAACATCAAATAAATGCATTTCCACATAAACATGTAAAGAAAGCTAATATATAATATGTATATGAAGTCTAGTGCTACATCACATATCAAAATAGTGAATCAACTCCTGATTTTTGAGTCCTGTTTGAGTCTCAACTCTCGAGAGTCAAAATATCAACAAAAAATATAATAAATGTATATCATGAGTCATCTAAAAGTCATCAAGTAGTCAGTCACTGAGATCCTCTTCCCCTTTTAATTCTTGTTTCTACTAATTGTATTAAGAAATCACTCATGCATTTATTCAGTAGATTGTAATCTGCTTGGGTAATAAGGTGTCAGGTGGTAGGTCCAATGAAAATTAATAGTGAGTATCATAGTAGATGTGAAAATTAACGCTTGGTGACTCCAAGATGCTTATTTTCTGAGAAAACAGTAGATGTCAAATTATTAACCTATCCTTGGCATCTATTATTCAAAAAATCTTGGAGGTAAAATCCACTTCTGATACATAACCTTTCCCCACATTTACAGGGAGTTCACCACTAAAGAAGATTCCCTTTCAAAACGTACTCTTATTGCAGGAAGGATCTTTGTTGTCACAAGATTTCACATGTACTTTGTTCCTATCTGAAAAATGGGTTCTTTTTTGAGGCACTGGTTTTGTTTTTTTTGGACAGGTTGTTGTTGTTTGATCTTCATCACCTCCTCTTTGTTGTTTCTTCTGGAAGCATTCAACAACTATGACAATGTTTCTGATGGTGTGGGGTTCTTTCTACGGAAGACTATTGTATGTCTGTCCTTTTGGTACTTTTGTAATCTTTTGAAGGGGCAGTGGTTGTTAGAGTCTGGATCACTGAAAGCCTGGAGGCTTAGCCAATGTATACTTTTCTTTCTAACTAGAAATATGAAGTATAAATATTTGTTTTTCCTTGGAAAACAAAAACATATCTTAACCTCAAAACTAACAAATTACAAATGAGACTGCTATGCTCGCAAGAAGTATGACAAACAATACAATGCAATAACTTGAAAATGCATGGATGGAAGCTTCAATTTTACAGTTTTTTCACCTTTGCGGCCTCTTTATCCATGGGCTGGGAAGGGAGGCCGACTTTTTGGGTCGACTCCCGATTAAATCGGGAGTATAAGGAAAAAATCGCGATTTTGTCCTTTGTGAAAAAGTCGCAAAAAAGTCGGGGGATTAAATCGTTTAGTTCAAAAAATCGTGTTTTTAGGACTAAATCTCAATTTTTTGCAGACTTTTTCCATACTGGTTTCAACATTGGATCATGACTTTTTCCATACTGGTTTCTTGGTGTAGTAGGAAGCAAAAGTTCGTGGCTCTGAGCTCATCTAAGGCAGAATATATGGTGGCGTGCACAACTTTGTGTGAGGCCATATGGCTTAGAAAACTTCTTGTGAACCTATTCAGAAGGAAAATGGCAGCGACCAGGATCATGTGCGATAATCAGAGTTGCATCAAGCTCTCTGAGAATCCAGTGTTTCATGATTGGTGAAAGCATATTGATATTTGGTGTCACTTTGTCAGAGACTTTGTCCAACGAGGAGTTGTACAATTGAGCTACACTCCTATAGGAGAACAGGTGGCTGACATCCTCACCAAAGCCCTTGGAAGGACAAAGTTTGATTACTTCAGGGAAAAAATGGGGATGATAAAGAACCCGTTTCAGTAGCAAAAATATGGTGTTAGCAGCACGGATGCAGAGGGAGTTGTAGTGCGGATGCAATGTTGGGAGAAAAGGACCAGCAACAACACAGATGCAGAGTGAGCTGCCGTACAGATGCAGCAGTGGCAATAGCAGAGCAATGGTAACAATATAGGATGCAGCAGTGCAGAGGATGTTGGGTAGGGAGGCTTAGCATCAGCATAGGGACCGATGTCAGATGATCGGGGTGATACTTAGTGAGGAGTATTACTGGAGCACAGTCCTCGCTAAGAGGGAGTGTTGATTTGGGGTAGCATCAGATGTGCTCTAGCCATAAAAATTGGTGGAGAAGCTAAAGCACATGAGATCTCCACGACCCATAAATGGTTTGGGCAGAATCTAACCAGTTTGGAAGATATTGAAATAATTACTATTTGTAATGGAGTCCCTAAGTCTAAACTTAGGGAAAATAAAATATTAATCTGAATTAATATAAAATTGAGTGAGAATGGTCCAAAAGTCATGGATCAAGCGAGATCTAATATTAGCCGTTGATTAGGGACTTAATCTCGGTCGTTGATAGACCAACGAGAAAAGTATAAGAAGAGGCTTGAAGGTAAGTTGGAGAACATACTTAAGGAGATCAGTCAGTTCAATTTCTGAAGCGGGGTTAGCCGAGAAATTCGAACTAGTGGTCTGGAGAGCAGTAGGAGGCAGCAAGTACGGAGCAGCGAGTGAAGATCAACAATAGAAGACCAGCGCAAAAGCAGGAGAGGCAGACGCAGGGCCTTTCAGGCAGATGCTGAGGCAGCAGGAGATTGCACAGTCACTAGAGGGCTTGCGTGGGTGATGCAGAGAAGCCTAGGGCTGACACAGACAAGCAATGGCTGACGCAGAATGTCTGGGAGCCACGCAGTGGTCAGCCAGGCTGACGCTGGGACTGGGAGAAGTGCTGAAGAATTTTTCTTTCTATTGGGTAAGGCAGTTTGGCACCCGGTTGTACTGAAGAATTGTTGAGTAATAAAATCCTCCCTTGCTGCACCAGTTTTCCCACGTTGGGTTTTTTCGGGGATTGTTGTCCAAAAATATCTGTGTCGATGTGTTGATTCTTGTGCATGTGTTTGTTTATGTATTATATTGTGATATTTGCAGCAAAATTTATTTTAATGTTTATTGAAGGAATTTCATAAATAACTTATTGAAAATAAGTAGGCAAAGTAAATCAGATGTTGCAGTGATAGAATTTTCACAAATGGAAGACAAACAAGAACTCAATGAGACAAAGAATTTAGGTCAATAACCAGGGCAAAACCCATAAGGGGAAAAGTTAAAATCCAACCAAATTCTTCTTCTTTTAGAAATCAATTGTTTAGCAGAGATACAAAGTACATTGAGAGAATAAAGAAGTTCATCCAAATCTGAAGAAGATCTTTGACAGCAGTAGCTGATGCAAACACTAAATCACTTTAGCTCTCTAAGATCTGCTCTTGCTCTTCAAGACTCTTTCTTTCTCTCTCAATCTTCCTCTAGACTCTCCAACTCTCTCTTTCTCAAGTTCAAATTCTCCTCACACAAGCACAAGTAAGTGTATCAAGTGAGGATGAGAGGCACAAATATATAGGAAGAGCCAGGAGGTCGAATTCATGACGGAGTAACCCCTGTGCCTTGAGAGATACATATGCCAAAATAGGAGTGTAACTTATGCCATAAAGGAGAGGAGTGTAACTTATGCATTTAGGAGAAAAGTGTAACTTATGCATTAAATGGGTGTAAGAGGAATCCTTTTGTGACGAGTCATTAAATTGTGTAAGAGAGTGTAAGAGGTGCGTAAGAACATTAAAGAGAGAGAGGAATGAATCCATTAAGAGAGAGAGAGAGAGAGAGTAACATATGCATTAATTGAGGGGAGTTACATATGACATGATTGAGTCTCATGATTGGGAGACTTGAATTTCTTTCTAATAATAATATAATAGTATCATAAAGAGAATAATAGTAATAATAATAATAATATTGATGGTTAAGTTAAAAATTAAACAATTGAGATTTATCAAGGACAAGTTAAGTGATTTTCCATATGATTACGAATTGATGGAAATGATTTACTATTTTTGGAAAGTCATGGTTGCAAAGATAGACACGACTTTCTATTTTTTAGAAAGTCACTCTAAAGTTTAGAAAGGTCGGAAATGAAATTTTATTTAAGGAAATTCATCCCATAGCTGTCAATTTTCAACAATGTGGGATTGCAAAAAATATTATATGGGTAAAAACCTCTTGATTGGAGACCAACCGTTGTTGAACCTGCTGTATGGTCTTGAACATTGATATTATGGTTTCCCACATGTGGATTTGAAACTGATTTTGCTGCCATGCGAATGCCAATCGTTGTGCAAGATCTTGCATGAAAATCTGATTTTGTCATTGTAGATTTGCCATGAAGTAAAAAAAGTAGACCTTGCATTTGTAAGAAAAAAAGAAAAGAAGCTTACACTCAATTGGATTTCCTTTTTGGTGAGGGTTGTGAGGCTGAATAGATTGCATCTTTAAATCATTGTAACTTCCTCATTATCATTCAAAATTGATATTAAGACCCCATTATGAAAATGGTGTCGAAACTCTGCATCTAATGGCACTGGTGCAACTTCAATCTAGCTCCTAAGTAGAAAGAATATAGCATCATACAATAGGGTTCCAAGAGAAACTGCAGGTTGATTTCTCGAGGGTATAACTCATTCCATATTGCATAGAAGTGCTATTATAACTTCAATCTGGAAGTGAAACTGAAATTATGCATCTAATGGCACTGATTTCACTGCACCTGTAAAAAGATATTACGTCTGCAAAGGGAGCTCCAAATATGCAACCAATTGATGTGAGCACAAAAGTATGAACCTTGTTCAAAGAGCATGGATCTAGCAAAGGGTATGAGGTGGAGACCCTGTAAAGAGGCCAGATCAAGGGCATTGACACAAAGAAGCCCAATAGTGTTAGATCTAGTAAAGGAGTGAGATGGAAACCCTAGAGGTAACTAGATCTCGAGTGCAGTGCCAACAATGCAAATACTCATACACAAGGACATAAGAGAGCAAGTATGCACATATTAAAAGAGGTTGCTAGAATGATACATGTGTCTGTACAGTCATTTGTATTAAGAAATATATAGAGAACAAAACTGTGGGAGAGTGATCAATTTAGACTAAGTCACCCTGTTACCCCTCTCTTAGTAGGGGGTACCCCAAACTTTTTTGTCAGAGCACCATGCTATTTGTAAGCCCAAATGTGTGCAATCTTATGGCCTTGTAGGCCATGTGGGATGAAGTGGCTATTTCTGTACATCATGAATGCGAGGACCAAAAGTTTATTAAGTATTCTTATAATGTTGTGTCCCTGAAACAGTTGATATATAATTAATGAAATAAACAGTCATCTTCTGCATCTATATATTGTATGAAGATATGATATAATTTTGCCATGTATTTTTTTTGTTTTTTGTTTGTGTTCTTACTAGATTAAAATGTTAATGTTTAGTGCTGCTTAGCCTGGAATGAGGTAGTTACACAAGTCTTGCAAGTGATAAGGAAAACACGTTAATCAATTTAGTGCCAGAATTGGTGATGCATGATGGATAGAATAAGTTCACTTAAATATAGGAATGTTCCCCTTTCATGGTACAAGAAAGGTGCACATTACGATAACCAGTCAATTGTAAGTATATAAACCATCAAAACAAATGACCAAACACCGACACAATTTATCTGGAAGGTATGGTGACTACTTTATGAATGGAACAACTTTTTTGTTCATGTTAGGATGATGATTGTATTTTATATGTTGCTTTACTGACATTATGAAATGGGAAGATAGAGAAAGTAAGGATCTATTTGTATGTTACTTGCAGTCTATAAGACAATATATTAGATTCTAGACACAATTTTGTCTAATCAAAAATTGTTTTCAGAAGTAAAAGAGTGAGATACCTACAGAAAGATTTAGATAGGCTGCTTCAACATACAGGTTCACTTTTTAATCAATTCAATCTAGTGTATAGTCTACCTGTATCAGATTCTTTAACATTTTAGCTTTTAAGTTTTGGCATGGACAAAGGCAAGTTTTCCCTTATGTTTTGACATAGGATATATTGTATTCCTGTGTTGAACATGTTACTAAAGCTTGCATTTATTTTCAGTGCAGGTCATTTGAGTGGGCATATGGATGCACACCAGTCACACCAGCAATTTTATTCTTATAAGCTTCAGCGCTTGGTAAGATAACCACTGAACCAGTCACTAAACAGTCCTCTCCTGCTGAACTTAAGCCATGTTTAATAAACATGAAGATTTGTTGATGTGGTGGACTGTAAACCAATGTTACATTTATTGTTATCGCAATTTATCTCTGGGGTCCAATATTTAAATAATCAGCAATATCAAGAAAAATATCGGAAATTATCGGGGAACTTAAAAAAAGACAAAAATAATCATTTTTTCCCAATTTAGCTTCTCAAACAACATCAACATCAAACAAACACATTGCTACATAAATATGAAAATAAAATCAATATATATATGATGTATAAGATGTCAAGTGATACATCAGATAGAGATATTGAAATATGATATTTGTCCAGAGTCATAAGATCTAATAGAATGATATGAAATCATATCGAAACAAAAATAAATGTATCTTATGAAATGAATCATGGCAATGAAAACAATGGATTTCCCACTATTTGCTTGATGGAAAATGGTCACAACATCCTCAACAATGTGATCAGAATTGGAACAAAACATTTGTCAACCAAAAAATACATAAAATATTCAAATTTTGAAAAGAACATATAATTCATGTGCATCCACTTGAATCCAAATTATTATACAAAAATATGCAAAAATTCTCGTGTATATAGCAAGGGTACATATAACCAAAATATCACGAGTGCAATCGATCTCTTAATCAAAATAGATCAATAGAGAAGCTCTAAATGGCCTCCGAAATCCAAAGAAAAACATGCTACAACAAATAGCTACATAACATCAAAATCATTTCCTATGAGATCCTCTTCATCAAGTTCATCCTCTAAGCTTTAAAATAAGATAGTAAAAGATTAACTTCCTAATCAATGATTTTGCTTGAATGAAATGTAAATTTTTACTAGGGTCATGAAGGAGGAGGCCAATAGTTATTTCCACCAACATCGAGGTACATATAGGGCTTGGTGATCTTAATGAAATGTTAGTTCCTTACCCTCATACATCACAAACTCTAGTAGAAACATTGCAATCCCGCCAATCCTAAAATCCTTAAAACTGTTAACTCTGCTGGATTTTGAGTGGGATCTAAAATTCTACTTTCTCCATATGAAATCCAATGAGGTTGGAACCACTATCAAACATCATGAGTGAATTAATGGTAATGTAAAAATTTAAGTCAAAGGATGAAAACGAAAGATAAAGGAAAATGTCACTTTTGCTTTAAGAATTTAATATTAGTATTAACTACAAGGGTATGTATCTCATTAGATGAATCATGGTAAATGAAAATAAATATTTCCCCTTTTCTGCTTGATGGAAATAGTCAGAGTATCCTCACAGCCCAATCCCCTATCTCTCTTTTCAAAAACCAAGGTTAAAAGAAAAAGAAATTGGTAATAAGGTCAAATTGATAAAGATAGGGCAATAATTTTGAAATTATTGCGATAATTTCAAAAGGGAAATTATCATGATAATTACTGTTGATATTATCGTTGAGGTTCATTGTTCAAAAATTTAGATGGTAAGTTTGGCTTAAAAATTGTTGACACCTAATCCTCTGGAATGTGAACAGTCATCAAGAAGATGAACTGATCAGTCACATTCATGTATATAACAATAGCTACCTAATGAAATAAACGAATCAGTTTTTCTGCCAAGTCTGGAGTTACTCCTGGCCTGACATGGTATCAGAGCACAGGTCCCAGATTCCTTTTTTAGCATGCCTTGTAACTCCTCTGTCCCATACTCTGCCATAACGCATCTGTCTGCTATTGTGCATCCATTGGTTAACGCCTGAACGTTTGAGATTCTTCAAACTGAGGCTGCGTGAATGGTGGAAGGAGCCATTTCATTTTTCTGAAAAAAAAGTCTCATTTGAACTGCGTTGAATGTGCTCGTATGAACGCTGGTATGTGCTGAGTTGAATGTATTAACACGTTGAATGTATTAACGCTGTTGAATGTATTTGAAGTGCTGAGTTATAACGCTGTTGAATGTATTTGAAAGCGCTGTTTTAAATGGTATTTGAAGTGCTGTATTGAACGCTGTTTATAATGCTGTTCATTGCAAATGTACATGTTTAAGTTTTCCCTTGAGCACTGCCACCTTATCGAAAAGTGCGTGTTTGTCCGCTTCTAGCTCTTCGATGTGTCTTTTTGCTCGTCTTAGGTCATCCTTCGCAGATTCGAATTCTTCCTCTAGCATCAAGTAATCACGCTACTTCCACACCTTCGTGGATTGAAAATTTAGAGCACTGGCTGGAATGCATGAGACAGATGTATGAGGCTACGAATAAGGCGGTGAGCGTGATGTTTATCCTGTGGTTGACATTAGAATGACACAGCATGTATGCTGTTCTATTATTTTCAAATGTATGTTGAACAAATCGAGCCATATGTGAGTCGTTGTGGGATTCTCCCTGTCGGTGTTTTGTTTGGGCACTGCCTCTGGAAATATAGTTGTTGAATGATTGACTTTAGTGCTCGGTTTATGATAACTTAAGTTGGCGATTGGGCCTAAACCATTCTTTTTTTTCTTGTTCTCAAATGTTCTGTTGAGAATTAGATATACATTTATTACAGAATTGTTAAAGAATAATGCTGCTGTATGGTTGGGTCAGTGGTTTTTTAGTGCAGCAGATGTGATATCAATGTTTACAATTGGCCACTGGCGTACATTTAGAGAAAGGTACTGAGATGAAATAATTCTTGTTTACATATTGCACTGGTCAATATACAGAGGTGTGAAATTATTGTATGGTGAATGATGTCAAATACATTTTCAAATGTTGCTGTTTCATTGGTGGGGTGAGCGTGGAATGAAATTTTATTAATTTTATGGCAATATGTTATATGCTTGAGAAGTGGAAGGTATAACATATATATTATTTCTCTATCAGTAGAAGTAATTTTTTACAGAATGCATTCAATCATTTCTACGGTAGGAATAGTTCTCACTGGCAAGGAGAACTATCCTGATTGGTCCCGGATGATACAACACTCCCTCATCTTCAATGAGTTGTGGAAAGGAGTGTGTGTCGGATAAGGAGACAGTGACCTAGAAAGCCTACCTCAGATAAAGAGCTCGCCATTTGGGAAAACAAGAACAGCAAAGCGTATGCATTAATCACAACATCTGTAAATAAGGAGGTGAGTCGCCACATTTCATCATATTCAACTGCCTTTGAAGCCTTACAAAAGCTGAAAG
>APFE031000244.1:0-21813 GCA_000404065.3 Pinus taeda
CTCTCTCTCTCTCTCTCTCTCTCCCTCTCTCTCTCTCTCTCTCTCTCTCTCTCTCTCTCTCTATGTTTTAATGTATTTGTGACTATGTTTTTACAGTACAATCTATCATCTAGTGCAATGCTTCACTAAGTGATCTAAACAATCTGCAACATAGGAGACTGTTTCCTGTCACCTCGTCAGCTACTCTCCTCTCTTTAGTGAAGGACAAAATTCAAGGGAGGGTTCCCTGGTAGCGCTTAGGGATCAAATAACTCAAGGATATTAAGTTAAGTTCCCAATAATGATTATATGATGAAACTATCAACTAGATCAAGCTATGTAAAGTTAGGGTTTTCATTGGATGAAAGAGTAAATTCAAAGCTAGGGTTCAAGGGGCCTATGGGTCAATATAAAAGATATGGTTTAGCCCAAGGAGTCTCAAATAGGTTACATTAACACACCAAACCAATAAAAACTATAGGCTACTGTAAAATATGGTTTTAGGGCAACAAATTGCAATACAACTAAAGCTTATAACAACATCAAATTGAGCAATTAAAAATGTATACAAATTAAATGGAAAAATGGATAAATTTAAGAGAAAATCAAGGATAGGTTTACAACAAATTTTGATACTTAGAATATCATATAACAACAACTAAATAATTCCCTAGATGGATTGAGGAGAGGAGAAATAAATAGGGTGTGGTGAGGCTACCATCACTCCATGCAATGAATGAGGATGACATGCCTCTACATCCTCCTGCCATTTGGTAATAAATGCCTCCTTCCTGTTGACATCGGTGTAATGAATACCATAACTTTCACTAATTTCTTCTTCAACAAGCTTGGTGCCATGTCTCTACTCATGTAAACTCCTTGATGAAGCTATGCTCATTCTTGTTCCATGTTGTGAGGATCTCTTATTGCGTGACTAGCTTCACAACTGGTTTTCTACAAGGTTATTTAATTTTCCTGTCATTGCTTGGTGTCTTTTGTTCTTCCCTTACTTAGACCTCATTACTTTCATCTCCCCTAGTCTCAAAACCTATCATTTCCTAATTCCTATCAAAACCATGAAGAAAAGTCATTGAGGTAGTGGTATTTAGAGAGTTCTTCACAATTTTTACAAGGATGTCCTCAAAAATGGTGTTCCACAGTCAAATATCTCATGAAACACTAGAAGAGCTTCAAGAAACTGAGGAAGTTGTATAAGAACATGATTTAAACTCAAAATCAAACATCCTCTCAAAATTTGTTGCTTGGGTTTTAGACACAATGCATATTAGTGGACGTTAGAATTAGTATCTTCAAACGATTGGCCTTTACTAGAAGATGAAGACTCTTCTTGGAAGGGTTATCTTAGAATGAAATGATGCCAAAAATTAAATCATATTAATGCTTTGAAGAAATGGAACTCAAAATGGAAGTGTTGGACAATCAACTAGAGATCCTAAGGCTAACTCGGCCCCAAGATTAAGTCCGAGAAGCACTAGTAAATCTGTTGCTACCCTAATTAAGGTGGAACCCTCTATCTCCTCTTAATTTTTAGAATGATTGTGAAGCTACTGACTCATTTCTTTTTCAGTTTTTTATAGACATTTCAACATAGGCAAGTCTCATTATGTTAGTTTTCTATTGTTTAGGGCAAAGTACATTGTCACATTTTGTATAATTTTGGACTTCAAAACTGTTGATGGCAAAAAGTTTACTACACTACCAATGGTCTAGTTTCTTGAGTGGCAGACAAGAGGCTTGCAAGAAAATTCTAAACATGTAATTTTTTTAGATTATCAATGAAATTAGTTTATAAATAATAATAATAATTCAATAATGAAATCAACCCTAGAAAATGGATAAGAAATGCATGAAAAGATTTGAATTAGCTTCTATAATGCACTTTTAAATAAAACCTATCCCTAAGGCATATATCAACATGTCATTAAATGTTAGTAACACAAGGTTTTGCTAAAAAGCAACCCTAATTTACAATGAAATAAAAATAAAAATAAATTTAGGGCTTAAAATTGAATGTCACATGTGATAAAAACTAGTGCCTTATCAATATAGGGTAAATTTAGTTTAGTTACAAACCAATATAAGGTTTTCATTAGGATTAATCCTAAATCCAAACAACCTAGGGAAAATAAAATAACTTATCACAAGATTCATAATTTAGGTTCTCGATTTTCTAGATGATTAAGGGAAAGAAAAAAATATCTCCATTCCTTAAATACTTGGAGGAAGGGTTTAGCTCAATAAGGGATATTGCAGCAAATACCAAATAAACTAACTTAACATGAGATACTATATCCCCTATAACATAATACCTTGATAAAGTAAATAAACAAATTACTTCACTTTTTGATATAGAAGACCCACCATAACCATCCATTAAAAGAAATCACATCACATCCAAGATCCACCCAAGACAAGTTGCTCTAGAGAGAAGAGATCATTAATGAAGAAGTGTAATAATCCAAGTGAGATCGATTCCCCTATATTTATACGAGAGTATCCAAGTTGGCTTACCCTAAAATATACTAAAAGGACCTAAAATTAATTCAATTCATAATACAAGGAGGATAGATCACAAGCCGACCCCAAAAGATAGCCAAATCAATGAAATAACATAAAAATAAGCCTTAATTATCCATAACATGTGAGTCTAATGTCCTCCAAAGGTGACATGATCATCAATGGGCATGCTTATCCATGAAAAGGTGCAAGGAATGAATTAAAGGAGATGTCTTACCCCTTAAGTCATGTATCTTCATAAAATGTGCTGGAATATCATAAAAATGGTCCTCCAAAGCCCATGCCATCCTCCAAATAGCTCAAATCATCATCAAAAGAGGATTTAGGATGGAATTCTCATGGAATAACCTGATGTCATCATTGTAACTGGTGCATTTTCCCATCCTAAGAGGTCACAAGTTGTAACACACACCCGTACCATCCATATATCTCACTAAAGGTGAAAAGAGGTATGTTACTGTGTTGATCCAACCTCCAAGGTATTATTATAGAGATTGGGTCTAAAATTTTGACATTTTTCAAACTTTTCAAAACACAAGATCAATAATGCGATTGCGTTCATCTCGTCAAGAGATTTCAAATGATATAAAATTTGCGTCAATCCAAACCTTAGATTGAAAGTTATGGCTAATTAAAGATTGACCAATTAGACATTTCCATGTCATCCTTGACTATTGCGTGGCACCCATGTGGTTGCGTACCTCACTATCAAGTCACCTTCCCAGGCCTATGTGGCATTTCCACTGGCTATCTCACAATCCAACCTGTCTCTATTTTGTGTAGCCACATCAATGCCTGATGGACCCTACTTGATCCAACGTGGCCCTGTTTGACATCAAACATGGTGCCTACATTGCTACTTCCTCACACCTAGATGAATCCACGTGGAAAAAAAATTACATGTAGGATTTAGTCTAGTTAAAGGTCAGTTCCCAGTTCACCACAACTAATGACAACCTCACCAAGGCTTGACTGCCAACCCCCCCCAACCTCGCCAGCCCCACCCTCGGTCCACCCACAACCTCACATGGGCCTCGACGTAGCTCAGGCCCAACTTCATTACTAGGGTGACATCATTTCACATCATGTTCGCATCACTGCCACATTGGACATCGGCCCCACCATTAGTTCTAACCCCACACAATTTAGAAATTCCCCATTTTAATTAGTTTAGAGTAATCCAACGGTCCTACACACTGAGGGAATTAAATAGTTGTGATCAAAATTCAGATTTTCCGCTCACCGACATCACAGGAGGGTCCTCTATTGTAGTTCCGAAACATGGTTCCATTATCCCCAACTAATGGCCATGATGTGCCCTGCCCCTTTGATGGCCAAGATTTAAACACAGACCCCCCTCCCCTTGCTGACTTGGTAGGGAGGGTTCGATATTGGATCCTTGTCATTCATTCCAATGCAATATTAATTGTTTATTTGTTGGGGTCCCATACACCTTATTTACACCTCTGTCCTATGCCTTGGACATGGCGTCTGGCCATATGGCTTGTCACAGGTCAGGCCCTTTTTCATTTGGGGTCTCGACGACCCTTCCATTTATATATGTGTATGTATATATAATTATATACACAATGAGGATTTATCCTGTAGCACTTAGACATAACACTTGTCCATAAGGGCATGCAACCCTCGAGGACTTATCCCTCAAGGATTAAGTCCACAAACTTACCAAACACACATTTGAACTATACAATGTATGTAGAGTGCGATGACCAAAAATAGCTCATTTAGCCACACTAAGGAAATGCGACTAAGTTAATGAGATGGAATGCATAAATAGACATACAATAGGTGTTATTAAGCCATGAATTACATGCTGGTAATCCTACTAGCCACAATACACGACAAGCCTAGTTTTCATACATTACCAACTCAGACAATGAGCCATTCCACAATACTAAAGTACACAGACTTATAACTCTCAAAATTTGCTGGGATGCATATAAAATTTAGGCCATTAACTTACCCATTAAAATACACAAAGAACATGCATCTAATGCATTTCTCAGGATTACAAGAAAGTCATCCTAGTTTTCCAACAACAACATAACCAAACAATTCCTCACACATGGAGCGAGTAATGTAATCAATACCAGTACATGCGAGCAACCAAATTCATCAAGTTATGGAATTAATCACTTGGATTTACCATCTCTTCATGATTATAATTCACTGACAGTTAGACTATCTAAAATATATAAGAATTCACCATTCTCATAATTTATACAAAGAATCAACATTTCACCTTCACACAGGAATTCACATTCATCATTGGCAGCATAAGCATATAACTAGTGCAAGAGACCTATACATTGCATTCAAATATCTCATCCATAATCCAAGGAACGTAAAAATGGGATTCATTGCACTTATAAGCATAATTATGGACATTTATCTTATGTGATAAACTAGGAAACTGAGTATGGGACTTCAACTCTCCACCCAACTGTAGATTGGATTGCATTATGTCCTTTCTTGCAACAAATCACCCCCGATCCAGATTCCAGATCTTGAGGAGGTTTTCTAAAGGGATAAAACCAATACTACTAATTGAAACAGGGACTCCAGAGGCCCAACCAACTCCACCCACCAGCTACTCAATGCAATGAATTAATCATAGGTAATCCACAGGTCTGACACCTCCACCTTTTAGTCACTTAATGAATTCAATCATAGGCTGAAATAGGGAATCCACAAGCCTCCATCCTCTACCCACTAGCTAACAAGGGAATCCAGAGATTTATATCTCTACCCTTAATAAACAAGGGAATCCAAAGACTTCACCTCCACCCTCAATAATTAGAGAATTTAGAGACTCAAGTCTCCACCCTCAACTAAGCAAGGGAATTCATAGGTTTATACCTCTACCCTAAAATGAATTATACATAGTAGTTACACCCAATCATGGGAATATATAACTCCTTGCAAGAAAACTAAGAGAGCAAGCAAAGGAGACTTTGGAACTCTCCTTAAAAGGAATCCAAGGAACAAGCCTCCGCCTTAGTGGTCAAGGGAGTCCAAAGAAATCCCATCTCCACCCTCCAAAAAAACATGGAACCCAAAGAATAATGTACCTCAATTGAGAGATATTTTTCCAACCTACTCATGTTCAACCAAAATTCCCTTCATTCTCTTCTTTGTAGCAATGTAGGACTTCTATCTTCTTTTACCATTATAACGCTAAATTATTCTCTATTCTTTCTCATACACCCACTGTGATCTTAACCATTATTTTCTCTTGTCCCACTATCTAATTCTCCTCCCAATATTTTCTTTCTTTGTCTATTACTTCTTCCTCTTTTGTCTCTCTGTCTCAATGTGCTCTTGTTGTGCGCAATCTTTCCCATCTTCCTCTCTTGTTTTTCCCTCTTCATCCATGTTTCTTTTGCAGGAACCTTTTTAGTTTAGTCACCATTTCCCCTGGCCCATGGAACGATGCCACTTGGGCTCTTGTATCCCCATAGTCCTTTTCCTTGTTGTTGGTTTTTGCAATAGATGAGTAGTCCTTCTCTATGTCCTCTCAGCCATGACTGGAATTTTTAACAATGTGGCCACTTATTTTAAATTTGTTCTTTATTTCTTGTATATTGTAGCAAGAAGTATCCTCCAAGTACTTCTTTTGTTGCTGGTTAATTTATAAGGATCACCCCTTGAGAACACTTGACAACCTCCCATGGCTGTCATTTAATTAACTTAGACCCTTGAAATTCCCAAGCAATTACCCTCCTCAGCTCTGGAAATATGTGTCCCAAGACCTGAGTATGTTCTTTTAACATTGGAAAAATAATTACAATTATTTACAATAAGTGGAGAAGTAACTAGGGGTTGTCACAAACCCCCCTCGGGAAACACCATCCTTGGTGTTATCTAACCATATACAAAATAAAAACATGTTTGAAAACCAAGCACAACTGTTTTGGAGCTTTATATACACAACTCCATATAGTGTTGTTGTAGTTGCTGCAACAACCCCTCCAAAATTTCTAACCCTTCAAAATATCAGAGCCCCTTTACCATTTCTACAGATGCCGCCCATCATCAAAGTTTGTTCAAAAGCTTGGAAACCCCATAAAAGTTTCAAAAGCCTGAATCTCTGCCTCATAAGCTGAAATTGCGACCCTATGAACTAACCAAAGTTCATGTTCAAGTCTAGTCGCTAGGTCACAATACAATATTGCGACTTATTTCCCCTTATGTGACCTGTGCGACTATGTGACTTCACTGTCACTAAGTTGCAAGGCAAAAGCCAATATACTGTGTGACCATGCAACCCAACAAGTTGTTGGGTCGCATGGTGACAAAGGTATCAACACCATGAAAATGCGACCTAGCGACCTTTGTGACATAGCAACCCCACCAAGTCGTAAAGGTGTTACAGGTCCATAGTTGCGACCCTGCGACCTATGTGACTTAGCGACCCCTTGAGGTTGCTAGGTCGCAAGGGTCGTATACTCCCCTAATTCAGGTAGTGCAACCCCTACGACCCCCCACACATGCACCTAAACTTATAAATATCGGTCTCAACAGATCATTTGCACAACTCACCTTGGTCACATGAAGAACGGGGAAGCCCAACGACTGGATAAGACGCACGAGCCTGATAGGTAGGTCAATTTTCCCCTTCTTGGTAATTATTTATTTTTACCATTTGTCTTCCTCTTTCGCCCTGACTCTGCAAATTCCTGACTAGGAGGGATTTTATCGACGATTCAACCTCATTCCAACTACAAACCCTTGCCGAGTTATTGTTTGTCCTCATGAGCCTTCGTGAGTGTTTTCCATGCCATTTCTTGTCTTAGGATGACCTTCTATCCTTGAAGACCAATTTACCTACCCTTGGAAATCCCCACGAACCTCTCTAAAGCTGCGTTCCACCCCTCAAAATCGCCTAAAGACGCAGGTCGCATGGCATGAAATCGTGATAAGAAAAGTGACGCAACCTCGTGACATGAGCGACCCTGCGACCTGAATGAGCTTGTGAACCTGCAACCTTCATGAGTTGGCCGACCATGCGATGCTGCGACCTCACTTCTATTTTGCCAAGTTTCTAGGTTGCACCCTAAGCCATGCGACCCACATGACCTCCTCACCCCTACGACGTCGCGACCTGCTCAAAGGTCTTCTTCTGGGCTATGAAAACTATAGCTTTTATTTGTCACTATGGTTTATTTTCATGCTGTCTCTCTCATCACGGGACTGTTTATTCGATATGCCAGGTGACATGGATCTCGAGTTCATATCCATCTCCTCCTTCGAAAATGAGATGGCACCTTCAGTAGAAAAATATGCCCACAATAGATATAGAAGCAGTTCATAGGAAATCCACCAAGATGAAGCATCCCCCATCTACGGGGACACAACTTGAAATATCAAAAAAAGCACCAAGTTCTCCTGGTATGATATTTATGTGAAGTTCACCAAACCATATTTTCCAGAGAATCAGGAGGATTTCCTAGTGTACATAAATGTTAAGAGTTCAAAGCTTCACAAGGTTGTATCACATCCTCTAGTATTCCCATGTGTTGAGACAATTGTTTGGATCATACAGAGCACAAACACAAATTCATGGAAGACAAGGGATCACACTAGAGCACCGCTTGTAGCTATCACCTCCACAATTATTGCTGCACACTACATATTGCTTGAGGAGGAGGAATCCTTCAACACCCGGTGGCTCTCCAATTTTGTGACTCCTACCAAGGATATTCTCAGAGAATGGTGGCAAGAACCATTCAAGTTTTGGGTTAGAACTGACCAAATTTATAGGACAAATGGATTAAGAAAGGTCTATCAAATGATTGCCTCCATGATGAACTGTTTGTATGAGAGAGCAGATTATGACGTGTTCCACAAGACATGGGTCTCCATCATGTACCTTGTCTCTATTCGAGGTATAGTCTTCAACTGATCCAACATTCTCATGTCAGCCCTATGAATGAATATAATTGTAGCTAAGCATCCAAAATCAAACCAACCATCAGAGTTCTATATGGCCTCATACCTCCTAGATGCAGTCTGTGCAAGGCGTCAGTTCGACAACTGGAGCTACAATTGGAACATGTATGCAGTTATCCCGGTACATCACCATTAAAAGATATTTTCGGACACTAACTATAAGGGTATGATTGATACTATTTCTCTGTTATTTATTGCTCCACTATATTAATGAATTTTCAGGGAAGAACCACCTTGTATGTCAAAGAGGGCCATGGAAGCCATCGTCAAGGTGGCACATTGGTTTTGTTATCACTCAGGTTGTTCCCCAAAACTTGTGAGAAAAGGGAATACGACCGAGGTAACCACTAACTAATCTTTTAGATGCAATTTCTAGCCAAATTGCATCCAGAGAGGGCTCTCTCTATATAATTTAACTTTGTTTATTTGAAGTTTTTATGCTAGTTATGAAGTTCAGAGGTTTGTTTTAAATGGGTTTGGAGGGTGATTTCAAACAGAGGTAGGATGCAAATCTGAAAGAGTGAATTCCATTGGGCAATGGAGTCTATGAAGATGGACTACTGAGTGTGTTTCTGTGATGATGGGAAATACTACAGAGCGAGATAATCAGTTTGGAACAATATTGAAAGCTAGTGATTGATGGGATGTAGGCCAGGGGATAAAGGGCAGTCAAGAATCCTTTATCATGGTGGCAGAGGGAAGGTGCCTGAATATTTTCAAGGAGTAGCGAGGAATTCCTTTACAATGTTTAGAATGGAGAAATTAGTAGAAACATAAGCATTTGAGAATTTCTATTTATGCTAATTGTGAAGAAAACATAAATAACAGCAAGAATTGAACACAGTGTATTTAAACAAGTTCTGGGCTATTCTTTTTCCCTATTGTTAAGACTATGAAGCATATATGAGATTTGTAAACATAGAAAACACAAAAACACAGTTAGAATAACTTATTGAGCCAAAGAAAGACACAGGAATTCTGTAGCAGAGTCCAGAATCATCACATCCACATTCAGAAAGTCCAACAGCAATGCATCTCAATGCCCTTTGTATTAATAACTATCTGAGTTACAGCGCAGTTCAATAGGAGAATCACCAACCCCGAATACATTCTTTGGGGGGGTATTTATTCAAAAAGAGAGTTTACAAAATATCTTGAGGATAAGATAAGGAGCAATAACTTCCTTCAGCTACTTTGTCAGAGAAATAAATGCATAAATAAAGGCATGAGTTATTGTGGCTGTGCTGGCTGCTTTAACTGACAAGATATTTTAAACTTTTAACTCAGGAATTCGGCTGGTAGTTATGTCCTTGATTTGCTTTCCTGCGTTGCTGTCCTGATTTGTTCACCCGCTCTTGATTCATCTTTAATGTGTCTTGATCCTCGCTTGAGCTCCTTCCTTCATATCTGCCACGTGTCTTGCTCTTTGACCAAGTGTACATAGGCAAAAAGATCCAAATTTACTTAGGCAAAATTTCCAGCATACTTTGCCACCACTATTTTGTAGGAAACTGATGTCTTTGTATCTTTACAAGTATTTCATTAGCATCAGTGTACTTGTAAAAATTAGGCTTGACTTAAAAAAGATGATTGATTTCATGTTCTAAAAAAAACAGATTCTCCAATTTGTCATACAAGCTTTGTCCGGAAGGAGGTCCTGTGTCTTCTGAGCTGCTGGATGATGCAGTGATATGATTTGTTACATACATGTTCACACAATGAGCATACTGTTGATGTGATAACAATCTTTGATTGCTTGTTACTAAAATGGGTAGACCCTTTTGCTGCAAGTTTGTGAATTTCTCTGTGAAGGCATTAATATCCATTTGCATCTCTTGACACTTTCTTTCCAAAGTTTGTATGAGATTTCTCATTGTTAGCACCTTCTTTAATGTCAAAATGGTGCTTGTCCTGTCAGTGATCTCCAAAGCTGCTAATTGTTCCTTGGTATTGGTGTTCAAAAAATGGATGAGCGCATTGGCCTGCTCAGGCATATTTCCTAATGATGCCCAGGCCCTTTGCATTTTCTCTTGTGCCCTTTCTATTAATTCAATTTGTTCATACATTGTCTGAATTGATCACCATTGGTCAGTAATGGACTGGCCAATCTTGGTCCACAAAATCATTTTAATATCTACCAGAGGTTTATGCAAGGTGAGATCCTTTTCCAGTTTCCAGTGATTTCACCTTGTTCTCCAGGGCCTTCACCTCTCTGGTCTTCTCTACCACTGTTATTTTTGATTTGTCATAGCTCACTTCTAGCTTGGCTAGTCATTCTTTTGTCTCTTTGAGCTCTGACATTTGAGCTTCTAGCTCTTTCACTGCCTTCATCATTTCTTCCATCCTCATGCTGGTCTCAGGATCTGTTGTTGTTGTTGTTGTAGCATATGTAGTTGTTGTACCTGTTGTCGATGTTGGCTCAGTGGGAGGGATTGCTGCTGTGTCTGTGGGGGGAGCAGAGACAATTGTTGGAGCTGTTTCGGCTGGCTGGGAGGTCGACTCTCCCTGCTTAGTTTGCAATTATTTCTCCAACTCTTACTCTGTCTGCATTAGCCTTTGGTTCATTCTCATCAATAAATCCATGACATCCTCTTCTGCTTTTTCTTGTGCTAGTTCTGTTGTTTGGGGATGCATGGTGACAAGCAGCTTCAATTGCTTTCTAAGGGCAGCCATATCTTCCTCCTTCTTTTTGATCAATGCTTTGATGCCCTTAGCATCCTTGGGATCATGTCCCAACTCAAAAATTATTTCTTCCAGAGTTTTTATTTGGTTGTCTTTGGCTAGAGAAGAGATCTTCTCCAAATCCAATTGAGCAGATGTATTACTCAATGACTCTTTTAATTGGTGGGCCAGCATTGCCTTGTCTGCTAGTGTAGCATAGAACATTTCACCCGTTTGTTTGTGCAATTCTATTTGGTCCATTGGGTGTATGTCTTTGGTAAGGACTTCTAGATTAGTCCTTGTGTAATCCGCTGCAGACTGTGGCTGCTTAACCTTGGGCTTGAAATGACTGAAAATCATTTTCTCCTCCTTGATGTCATAGGCTGCCATTAGTCTATACTGTTTGTAGGGTGTCATCTTAAGAAATTGATCATATAACTAAATTCTTAGTGACTCATTTTGAGCCTTAATCTCCATGAATGACTGTTTGATGTCTGATGGTTTCTTGGCTTGTGACCTTGAGGAAGAGACTTCCATTCCATGCTGCCTCTCCCTTTCTTGTCTGTGAGAGCTAGCAGAAGTCTATTGGCTGATGGCCCTCTCTCCTCTTGTGCTTTTAGTGATGTCTTCCACAGTGTCATCTTCAGGAGGATCTAGCCTTTGCCTCTTGGCCTCTTGCTACCCTGTTGACCCACTTGCAGGTGTGGTCTCTTCTCGGTCCCTTTTCATACTTCTCTCCTCAGGAAGAGGAGTCTACAGTGCTGGTACCTCTGGTGCTTGTGTCTGTAGTGAAGGGGCTTGCCCTTGACTGTGTTCTTTTGAGGTAGTAGGCTATTCTTCCATTGCTTCCTATTCTGGAACTACCAACTCCTTGCCCTTTTCTGTCCCTGTTGTTGGTGTAGTCCTTTCCTGGGCAACCTGTTGTGCAGTTGTGGCAGTTGATGAGCTTTCCCCGATTTGCCGTGGCTTTTTGAAAGACACCTGTCCAAAAGAATCCAAGTCAAGAGTTTTTTCCAAATCTTTCATGGTTAGTTCCATTTTTTCTTCCTCAGTTAATAGTTCCATTTTTTCTTCCTCAGTTAACTCTTCAACTAGTGTGCCCTCCAACCACTCATCTTGGCCGGCATACTTTTCTATGTCAGGAATGCTGCAGTGTTCATAAGGTGCCAGCCTATATTTCACCCTTCTTGCATTGATAAAGCCATATGGGTCATAGGGTAACCACCAAAAGCTTCTCTTGAGTCTAAATGTTTGACCCAATAGTTCATCAACATCCTTCCATCCCTCTTTCTTGTTCATAACAAAGGGGCCTAACTGGTCACTGAGTTTCAATCGGGCCTTTTTCTTTGTGCTATGGAAGTGACTAAGATTTGAATTGATGAATTGCCTGAAATATTCCAGGGCAAACAATCTCATTGGCACATATCTGGGCAACCTGTAGGGGCATAGCTCACAGCCATATATCCTCAAAATAGTGTTATTCTGGTAGAAGTACCAGTCACCTATTTTATAGTTTTTTGAGAGCTGTAGTATCTTTTGCATATCATGTGTCAGTCTAGGAGGAGGATTTCTCATCAGGAGAGAAGAGACTGGGTATACAAATAAATCAATAAACTCACAACAAGAGTAGGGAGAAGTGCGAACATCATGAAAGATTGGGGTCCAAAAAATCACAGACCTCTTTTCCCCTTTATTGTCCAATTTTCTAATGGGGAATTGGAAGATATCTGGCTGGTAATATAAAAATAGATGATAGATATAGGAAGAATATTTGAAGATTCCATCCCTATCTAGCCTCAACAATTGGTCATGCATCTTGTTGGCAATAAACTTGGCATAGTTGTATTTGACAGCAGGGGGCTTCCCTGGGGTAAAGATAGACATCATAACCAGTATGGTTTCATCAATATGCTCACTTGTCTTGAACCCCAATACAAAAGATATCATATCAACCACTAATCTACCCATTTCAGTGAAACATGCATAGTGAAAAGGAGGTGGCTCCTTAGGCTGGCTATTTGCTCTCATGAACACTTTGGCAATTCTGGTTATCTCTCAGCTGGAGAGTTTGGGACCTTCATCCAGCAAGTACTTCATGGTAAGAGGAAACTGGAAGTGGGTTGGTTTGAAGTTCAGCATATGATTTATAGAGTCAGGGGTGATATAAAAAAGAGTAGTCCCAGATGGACTCTTAACTACTCTGTTTGTTGGCTCATAGTTCTCACAACAGAGGTGAATGATCTCAGGGAATATATTCACAGAGGGGAGGTAGTATCTGGGTAGATTTGATTCCCAAATGCCATAAACATCATCTTGATTTAAGTAACTATTTCTGAGCTCACACACTGCTTGAAGAAGGTTTTGGTAGCTTGCTAGGTCTTGGATTAGATAATCTCTATCAGCCAAGGGCAAATGTTCCAACTCTTTGTGGGGTGCATTGAGGGGAGTGATGTTTAAGGCCACTGGACCTTCCATGGCTAAGCTCTGTTGCTTTTAAAATTGGAACTTATGACTCTGTGTAGGCAAAATGGACAGAACGATGGCTCTGTGGGTTTCTCCGAGATTTTCACCATTGGAACCGGTTTGTTGGTTTCAATTTAGCTCTGTGGATTGAAGTTAACTGGAGAAACAGGAGCTATGGGCTTTTTGGCACAATGGGCTACAATTGTGGGAAAAAGATAGCTTTGGGGGTTTCTTGGATAGTTTACAGGGCTGAACGAGCTCAATTTTAGCTCACTGTGTATAAAAGCATCAATATGGATGGAAAATAATATGAAGATCCAATATGGATCATACCTCCCCATTTTGGGAGGCTTTTGGTTCCAAAATATTTTAGTGAATAAGGTCAGGTAATTTTTCCTTTACCTTCTCCTAGGAGTACCATTTAGCTTGCTTGGAAGCTATCCTTTCAACCCAATATGCCAAAGGTGTTTTTTCCCTTGTCTTGTAGTTATGGACCTATTCTAAAAAACTATATCCTCTGTCAACTCTACTTGAGAATCTAGTGCTAAATCATCTACATAACATAGGACTTGTTCCTCTTCTTAATCAAGTATGGAAGGCTCATAGAGTTTCATATTTTCTACATTCACCACTGAGTAAATACACATGTATGGGGGTATATTAAGTCTCTATGTATTATCTCTCACTTTTTTGCATCTCAAATGGACCAATCACAAATCCTTGATTTTCTTACTAGGACCATGTAGCCTCTCCTTGTTCAATTATAACCATGTTATGTATTCCACTCTAAATGAATTTTATGTTTTTTAGCTTCTCCTTGTTCAACGATAACCATACTCTGTCTCCCACTCTAAATGATTTATTTATTTGTTTATTTTGTGTCAATCATGCACGACCTTGTATTTTTCTTGTGACTTTGCAACATCTCCCACACCTATAAATGGATCTATGGTGATATTCTCAGCATTTTTTGCTATCGTTAAGGAATCCCCTGTAACATCCTCCCTCAGTAATTCTTGCTTTCCATATGAAATATCCAAAGGTGATGATGTAAAATACACAAAACAAGTTTCAAATGGGATTTACAAGTAGAAGTGTGGATTTATTTATTATAAAAGTGCTATGTATATACACCAGATTTTCATCCAAATTCATTGGATGTTTTTTATTATAACACCTTAAAAGCTACATCAAAGTCTTGTTGACTACATCTATTTTCCCATCTATATGTGTATGGTATGTTGTAGATGTCTTCAACTTCACATCCATATCCTCCCACAATGTATTCCAAAATGCACTAATTTTTTTTTGTATCCTTGTATTAAATGATGCTCCTTGGGTTTCCAAAGTGCACCCACTCTTGTCCAAAGAACAAGTTTTCTTCTTCTTACTGATGGTCTTCTTACAGGACATGGGAAAACACATCTTGTTGAACCTGTCAACTACCATGAATAGTTATTCACATCCCTTCCTAGTTATTGGTAAACCTCCCATAAAGTTCATGGAAATATTTTCCCAAGGACGAGTGGATATGGGTAAGGGATAGTACATATCCTATATATTGTAACTAGGCTTTATAGTATAACAAAGCATACACCCTTTTATGAATATAGCTACACCGTCTTGCATCATGGGCCAATTCACATACCTCTATAAGTTAGATACTATCATACCTAAACCAAGATGATCTCCAATCTTGGAGGTGTGAGCCTATCTCATTAGTTGTATTTTGCCACCTTTACAAACACATAACTTATCCAACCTATAAAGTAACCCATTCTAGAGATGGTATTCAAATATGCTATTATTATCATGCATACAATTTTAGATTTGCAATTATTGAAAAACCTACTTGAATTCCTTATCCCATAAGTATTCTTTCTATATGCACCATGGGTGAAAGTTTCCATGTGCATCAGAGTTCCCAATGTCATGATATTTGAAATGGGTGGCCTTGAATGCATGTTGGCCAACTTGTTTGTGCTACCCTTCATTTAATTTGTCATGAAATGAAACTACTATAAGAACCCCATCCACTTGTAATTCCTAGTTTGTTGTAACTTACTCTAGGCCCGAAGGTACTATAATGGATGGTGATCTATGTGGATTACTATATCCTTTCCCATCAGATAATGTTTCCACCTTTTCATAGCTTCTATAGAGATCCTCGTCATATATGGGGTAGTTGAGAATTTTCGTGTGAAACACTTTAGAATGGTAACATAAAGGCCTTCCTCACTGAATTAATACCACTCCCGTAACATACCCACTTTCATTTGTCTCCACTTCAAAGGGTTGCTTCAAGTTCTGTAATGCAAGAACTAGTGCATGAATGATTTTCTGGTTTAACTCCTCAAAGGCCCTCTACTGGTCCTTCATTTCTATGGTTTGGAGTGGTGTGACTATTGCTGAAAACAAGATTATGGATTTCCTATGGTACTATGATACCCCAACGAAATTCCTGACCTCAGAAAATTGTTAGGCACCACTTCATGACGACCTTCATCTTGGTAGGATCTATGTTCAACTCTCCTCCCTCAATCACATATCCTAAATACAACAAAAATTGCTATGCAAACTTATAGTTCTTGAGATTTTTAGCATTTGGTGTTTCTTCATTGTCTCTAGCACTTGCATCAAATGTGAGATGTGCCACCCAGGTAGCACTATATACCATTATATCATCCAAATAAAAAATAAAAAATGAATCAATAAAAGGGAGTAGTATATCATTGATTAACTTCATGAACATAGATGGTGCATTACATAGGTAACCAGTCATACAAACCTTGTATGGTTTTGAAGGTGGCCCTCTATGTATATTATTCTCTAAATCAAACCCGGTGATACAGTGACTTTAAGTCCAAATTGGTAAAGTATTTTACTTGTTGCAACTAGTCCAACAAATCATCTATCCTGAGCAAGGGATACCTATTCTTAAGTGTACTTTTATTTAACACCCTATAATAAACATAAATCCACCTAGTCCCATCTTTATTTGGCACTGTTATGATGGGTGACCCACACAATGAGGCACTTGCTCAAATGAAACCTTATTTCAATAGTTGTTGCAACTGCTTCTTCACTTTGTTGTCTTCTATAATGAACTACCTTTACAATCCAATGTTTGGAAACAAAGAGTTCAACAATAGCTAGATCTCCTGCTCCATTCCCCTCTTGGGTGGCGGCCTTGTAGGCTCCTAGAACACACCCCTATATGCATGTAGCAACTCTTCAAATTTATATTTATGTTCCTTAATACACCCCTCTAGGGATGATTTGACCCTCATTGACTCTTTTACACATTTATATTCTCTTAAAGATAACAAAACATACTTCTTGCTAGAACTGATCATTTTATTGGCCTGGTTGGCATCCACCAGTGAGATCTTTGACTTTCCCTTATGTATGTCAACAATGAAGGATTTTTCATCCTTAATGAGGCAGTACTAGTTGGATTTCCTCATAAGTATCACATCTTGCATGTATATTTAGGGACTCCCAAACACAACTCCATATACATCAAGTGGAATTGCATCCAGTTATACTTCATCTATAAAACAAATGCTGATAGAAATTTTTATTCTACACTATTTGTTTACCTTATTTCAACCTCCATGTTGATTGATCCCAATGGTTATGGGATAGGATGGTTGTTGAAGTCCTGAATTGTCTTCTTTTTATACCCTTTTACCTTCATTTCCATCCTTTTCATGATAGTTTTGCCACATTTTCAAGTTGAAAGGACACTTCAGATATGCTCAGATATAATAAAAGGTATCATTCATTCATTGTTTACAATCTATTGTTTCTTTATGGAATTTAATCAAAACATTTGTATAGATACCAAAATACACTCATTCTTTAGCTAACCAAAGAATTTTCAACTAGATCCATGCTTGTACAGGTTCTAACGTGGTTGAGGAGGAATAAAGGATACAAGTGGATGGAAAATGTTCGACATATGGAAATTCACCTATTACAATGATATAGAAACTCACAGGGATCAAGAAATTAGATGGTCAAACCAAAAGTCAACTCTGGTTATAATACTTCAGCCTTGCGCAGAATTTGAAGGAAGATCATGGCATTTTCAAGTGAATGTAGGATTGAAAAAGGAAAGTTTGGAATCAAAGATTACGATGTCTCAAATCAAAATCTTCTCATTATTTTCTCTTCTCATGGAAAATCACGAGAATTGTTTGATTCAATTACTTAGTTGTCAAATATAAATTAGCTTATCGACTTATAACTCTTCAAACTATTATTCAAAAGGATTATAATTAGCCTTGGAGCGAGACAATTGACATTTTTTAAGTTTTGTAACCATTTTCTATTGAAGACTTCTAATTTTAATACAATTACTCTGTTCCTTTAGTCATTAAATGTGTGGGTGAATAACTCGTTAATTACAATCCTTTCATGCTTATGCTCAACAAGAGCCCCCCCTGAAGAATTGTAAGTTAGTTTAGTTGTTAATTTGTTTCATGAGTAGTCCCTTTTCCATTACAAATAATTAGATTCTATCTATTAGTACTATGCCTTTCATGATTTGACTTGATTGGTTTGCATAGGTTAAGCGTTCACATATGATAAAAGATAAAAAAAATATTTCCTTTCTTACTTTGTTTATTTCAATCGTTTTGTTTAATTTTTAGATTTACAAGTTAATAACCAGATTGATTCTAGTCACAATTGTACACACTAGTAGTTCCTTAGAATTGTATTTTAGATCATCACTTTCAAGTTCCGTTTCTTAATACAATTTTGAATTTGGTGGAATTATAAGGAACTTAGATTAAAGCTTTCTTTCTATTGAATAAAGTAAATACTTTAATTTCTAGAAATTAGAACTGCATTTCAATTCATTGCAATATAGTAAGGTTTAAATTTTGTTCATTAGAATAATCTTTTCAATTCAGATTAGTAGAGTAAATTTATTTCTTGTCAAGAAGAATAATTTTCAATTTATCTCAATAGCATAGAACTTTCAATTGATTTTTCCTTTAACACTAATTCACTTTCGAAAGAACAATTTTGATGGTAAGAACACGCGTAGGAATGATATGAGTTAATCTAGTTACACTTTGCTTCAATAAAACTAAAATTGCATTTCAGTTTCATCTTTTAATAAAAAATAGAACTCCTAGCATATATTGTGCACATGCACTTCATAAGTACACGAACCTTGGTTGACAATTAATGAATTTATTTAACCACCAATTAAATTACCCAACACATGAACCACCATTCCCAAGTTTTTGATCAACTCTATTGCAATGAGATTCATCTATGATCCCGAGGCGAACACAACATCAATTTTCATTTCCTTGAACTGTATCTTTGTGTGGAAGAATTTGGTCATCTCCTTCTCTTCATGTTGCTGAAGACTACTCAAATTTGTCCCCTTATGCATTAATGTATAAAAAATATTCTCATCCACATTGAAGTTGCTTTCCACTTGATTACTCAAATTTTTGGCCATGATATTTTTCTTCTTCTTGTCCTTCTTTTCGTTCTTTGGGTTGAGTTCTAGATATAGTTTCTAGCACTATATTTTGTATGACCACCAATGTTACAATGGTTGTGGTGGTTATTAGGATATTTGAACTAGTGTGTGGTTTAACTGTTGTCTTTATATCCTGTCCCACTTTCCATTTCTTGTTCCCTTATTTGGTCTTCTTGGTCTTCCTTCTACTTCAACCTACTTGGTTTCCCTTTCCTCTGGCCAATTTTTTCTAGGTATCATCCCTATACATAAGCCTCATCCAATGTTTTGGGTTAAACAACATCACTAGCTTCCACAAATTGATATGTATACCCCCCAAATACTTGAGGAATATATTTGGGTTCTTGAGAGAAATACCTTACGTTATTTGCATCTACCTAAATTTTGTGGTGTACTCCTCTACACTCTTCCCCTGTATTTTCTTGAAGTAATTCCATTAGATCCACTATTCCTCTACATACCCAATAGGGTATAAATAGGAATTTATGAGTTTTTAAATCCTCCCACTTATTCAATAGAGGACCCCTTGCTAGCCTCAGGGTTTCCCACATGGCTTTTCCACTAGGTCAGGGAATGTCCCTCTAGTTTCAAATTGGATTTTTTTTTTTCTTCCTCTATGTTATGAATGCTAAAATAAACCAGTAAATGATGTAATCGATGATTTAATTTCAAAGTGTCAATATCACCTTGATATGGCTTTATTTTGACCTTCTTTTCCATCTTGAATAAGGACTATGAATGGTCCATGGAACCATGGAACTCAAATTGTGTTGTTCTTTCTTGGGTTCTTCCTTATCCTCCTTCTTTGGTTCTTCTCGATCCCTTGATTTTACCTCTAATATAACCTTTGCATTGGAACCTCCATCCTCTCTAATTCCAAGCTTATTTATTAGAGTTTCCATGAGAATATCCATATTATGGCTAATATCTACAACTTTCTCTTCTAGCCTTGCAAATCTCTCCTCTGCCTCATCTTGATGGTTATTAATAGATTTGTTAGCCATGGCTAAGGTTTTATGAATTTTATCTTAACCAATCTGGATCCCCTAAAACTCCCCACAATATACCTAAAGAAGCCCACTCTTCTACCAATATTATCCATAAATTTATGTGGATATTCCACTGGATAGTTCATTATAACATATATGATAAAATATAATGAAAATATGAAATCTATACTACGAGGGTTACTTTTGCTTAGATTCCTAGATCTATAAAATGACTATTTATTCTTATGCATGCAATATATGAAATACAAAAAATAGAGAACACCGATAAATATTCACTCACAAACCACGATGAAAAAAAATATGCTTTGGAAAACCCTTAAGGGAAAAAACCCGACTGGAAGGTGAGGTTACTCTGCTCTCTCTCTCTTTGAATGGAAATGGATCAAGTAGTAAGACATGTGGTCCTTGGGATACTATAGAACATAAACCCTCTTTGTTTTCTTTCTTTCCATCTCTCTCTCTCTCTCTCTCTCGCTTTTTATCCACTGTCAACTACTTTTCTCATTAATGGAACAAAATACACTCAAATAGGATGGAACCCCTTTTCCTCCTAGTGGCTCGATTATAACACAACTCGATAGCCTACTAATGGTTACGTTTGAGTCCAACCTTTAACTAGATTTACAATATTGACCCTTCTAGAGTCTTCTTCATCATGTTCACATGGCCATCCCATTTTCCATGAGTAATGAGGTTGTTGTGGCATCCTCTTGAATAATGGTGGTCAAAACAAGATGGTCAACTTCCGAGTGACATAGCTTTTGGATACAGACTTTGTTTGAAGTCTTCCTTATATTATTGGAAAGTTATCTAAGTGTAGAACAATGTCAAGTGGTATAGCATAAGAAATAGTTTTTGGAAACTAAAAAAATTCAAGAAATTCCTCAACTTCCTTTGGAAAGTTTAAAATCCCAATTCTTCGAACTGGGACCCATTGATAAAAATGGTCCTATGATTTGATTCCTTCAAATTTTCCACGTTAAAAGCATCAATATGGATGAAAAATAATGTATTGATACAATATGGATTAGCCAATGAGGTAGGTGGATGTGCGAGAGAATGCTTGTAGAGGGACTACTTAGAATAGAAAGGGTTCACAATAGTATCAGTGGTATAAAACATATAGGTATAATTATAGTTAAGTAAGTGGTTTAAAAGAATTGTGTTTATAGGCAGATGTTTACAAAGTAATTTTGGAAAAATGAATGAGTGTGAGGATGTGTATAAATTCTTAGGGCCTACAAAATGTGGTTTCCATGTGTATTTTCGATGGTAATCAAAATGGTTTTGGCAACAAGTTTGTGTGATATTGGAAAAAACACATTGCTAAGACTATAACAAGGCTCAAACAATTTGTGTTGGCTCAAAAAGGGACTCCCATATGTTTCAATATTTAGTGATAAATCTACCATGTAAGGCAAGTGAAGGTATGATGAGAAGTTATAGTGACATGCTCGAGGTGGTGAGATTCAAGTGCGTAACCATTATGTGTCTTAGGTGCCTTTGTAATCCCATGAAATCCACTTAATAGAAACATATTATTGATCACTAAGTGTTACACTGAAATTTGTCACCATGGCTATCTGCAGTTAAATAGCCATTTTGTCCTCCTTGTCAAGCCTCAAACCTTTGCTCTTCATGTCAAACTTCAAAAAGAGAGAAAGTCACTTTAAAACATGT
>APFE031000246.1:0-38796 GCA_000404065.3 Pinus taeda
TTGCCAAACTTCCCGAACAGACAACCAGCAATACCAGATCCTCTCACTTCGTCAGACACCCAATGCTCACCCTTTTCTACTCTCTTGGCCTAATGATCTTCTCCTTATATAGGTTTAGGCCTCTCTCAATACCATGGTCCAAAACCATAACAAACCAATACCATCAACCTCGAAACTAGGGATCAACACGTTCGTCGAGACACTATGGTCCAAAACCATAGGCACAACTTCCAAGGACTAACTGTCATGGACCAAAGGTACTTTTCACATGTACGCGCTTTTACTGAATCAAACCTACGTGTATACGTGGATTCTCCTTGATAAACCTGCGTATATCTCTTTCTTGTCCTGCTGTACTGAGATCTGTCCTCTGATTAAGTTGCCATCACTTGTACCAACCTCTGAGCACCTATACCAACCTCTGAGTGAGTTTCCATCAAGGACAACACTTGAAACATAATGCCAACAGTATCCACAGTCTCCAGAAGATGAACCCTTGTTCCTCTAAACTTACAAATATTTATAGGCCTATTTACAATGCTCTCGAGCCTTCTGAGGCTCAAGAGGTCTTAATCTATCCCTCTGTCTTGTTAACTGTTTGATGGCCTAACTAGGCAAGCATGGCTCGGAGGGTGCTTCTTCCAATGGAAAAGTAACCGCATTCTGGTATTTTGGCTGCGCTGGTAGGGAGCTCTCTCATGCCAGAGATTCCCCACAATCAATTCTATTGTTTTTGGTTGAGCTGCACTGTCGATTCCCCATGATGTTTTTGTTTCGGGCTGCATTGTGCTGTGATGCCCCATAATCGCTTCTCGGCCTCTGTCTCCTGACAGTTGTTTCCCAGCCTCTATTTCGTGATGGAATGGGTCTTCGGGCCTCTGTTTTCAATTTAAATGTTTATAATGATTGTTTTCCTGTTTTTACACAGAAAACATTGCACACAGCAAAATCCCACCCATCTCTGTTCTTTCGGACTTAAAAAATCCTTAAATCTAGTATATTCTCCCATCGAGTCTGCCCTCTATGTCACTCTCGCAAGTTGCTAGTGGCCCATTCCCTATGTATTTTCTTTGTATTCTAGAAATACAAAAATCGTGAAAATCGCATGAAAATGGCTCCCTCCGGACATCAAATATCATATATTTCCCTTCCCGAACCCTTTCAGGTGTGAGTCTTGTCACATATTGCAAGTCCAAGGTTCCCTTTGTATTTTATAAATAGGTAAAAAAACTGCGAAAATGCATTGGAAATGACCTTTTCGCGAACCTTAAATATTATGCAATATCATGTATATAACCGTCGTGTTCGGTTAATCGGGTTGCACACATGCCTGTGCATAGGCCCCGCCCCATGGTGCTGCTCCGTTTCAATATAGTGATGTGATCTTATCACAATCACATATTGCTCGTGCCCAGCGGCATTGCTAATGTGCTCCTTGTATTTCTCTGATAGCGATCTTGCGACACGATGTGGGCCGTCAATCTACACGCTTGATCGACAGTCCACATTGCATCGCTGATCATCGTTGCCATTTCCATATAGTCTGCACTGATTGCCACTATCTTCCTATGCTGATTGCGACCCTCTGATCAAATTTGGACCATGGATCAGCCAGATCTAACGGCTGCTATGCATTTCTTAGTTTAAGCCTTCGATACTTGGTTTTTCATTGTTTACTCTAGTTTTTTGCCTCCCAATAGTGCTTTTCCACCCTTCCAAGGGCTCTTGGCATGTAATGGTTTTGATTTTGAAATGATCCTTAAGAAGATTTTCAAGACTTCAAGAGAATATTTGGATCCATTGGCATGATTTTGTTGGCTTATGGAGACTTTAAAGAGCATATTTGGATCCTTTATTGGGCCATTTGCCAACAAGGCTAACAAAGACATCATAGTATATCTCTAGACTTCGAAGTTCCCTCAGACTTTTTCAAAAGATGAATGTAGAAAATTACATCACCTAGTTAGAAATTATATTATTATCGGTGACACTTTGTATTGTCATGGGATTGATTTAATCCTTAGGTGTTTTTTAACCTTAGAAGAAGTTGATTATGTTCTTAATTACTGTGACAATGGATCTTGTGGATGTCATCTATTTGGGCTTGCTTACAGCCCAAAAAATCTTGTGTGCAAGCTATTTTTGGCCCTTGATTTTTAAATATTGCATGAAAGCAGTCAAAAGGTACCATCCTTGTCATGTATATACTCGGAAAATGCATGCTCAAGGAGGTCCACTTTCCCCCGTCATCACTGTTGGTCCTTTTACAAAGTGGGCTATTGATTTTATGACTTGTAACCCAGCTTCAACTAAGGGTCACAAGTACATTATCGTAGTAATGGAATACTTTACGAAGTGGGCCAAAGTTATTCCTACTTTAAAAAATGATGGTGAGATAGAAATGCTTTTCCTATTCAACCAAATCATTTCACGTTTCAGTGTTCCAAGAGAAACTATCTCTGATCATGGCAGTCAGTTTTAGAATAAAATGATCCCTGAGTTGGCTTTAAAGTTAGGATTTCGGTAGGAGCATTCATATCCATACTATCCTCCAGTTTATGGTCAGGTTGAAGACATGAACAAATCCCTCAGAACTATCATGCATAGGACAATCAATAAAGCTAGATCCAACTAGCACATATTTTTGGGATCCATGGGACTCTTGATGGTGGTAGACACTCTGGGTCGGAGTGCTGGTACTCTATCAAATAAAAATGAAAAAATTATGCTACCATAGCCGAAATGCTTCATTTTCCCTTGTCTCATTGAAGACAATTTCTTCTTTATACAAGTCAAGAGCCTTGTACACCAATCAAAGACTTTCATTTGAAGGCACTCTAATTCCAAGAACATGGCAGGCCAAGAGGCCAGATGTATAGTTTCCAATCCTTCAACTCTAACAAAGATAAAGAGGATAATTTTGATTGGTAGGCTTCTCAGATTATTGATCAGAATTTGAGATTCGACCTTGTCTGTCCCTAGTGTGCAATAGATACCTATATAATCAAAGACATTTAGGCCTCCCCGAGCCCTCTCTGTCAAATCAATTGCATCCCTTTTTCTGGAAGTCCTGTAATGAATTAAATATATTTTACATCAATTTGTAAAGGCATTTGATCTATCATGAAAACCTCCTGTTCTAGATCCCAGTAATGGACAAGCATATCTAGCAACCGAGTTTGGGTTTTCATGTTTGACATCATGGACAATTTTAGCAATCCAGATCTTCTTAATGCATCCAACACCATTGGATCCTCAAAAACATCATTTTCAACTTCACTATGCTCCCTCTCATTCCAAAAAATTATCATCCTACAAATTTAGAGAAGATTAATCCATTAAAAATTGGAATTTAAATTTTTTTATGCATGTACGCGACTTCTTTAAATGACAGTCGCATGTACATGCATATTTGCCTTTGAAAACTAGCGTGTAGGGCTTTGTATATGTGACTTTCAAATGGTTGACCCATGTACGTGCAAAGACAAATTCAAAATTAAAATTTCTACAGAGACAAATCGATTGAAGCTATTTGAAATGCATAAATTATATGACGTTATGGATTTAGAATTACGTGGAAGCCTTTGGTTAATGAATTGGTTGAGGAAATCATCAAATGGAGTTGCCCAAATTTTTCTCCCAAGCTCCCAAGCTTTCAACATTTTCAAGTTAAAATGAATTTTGGTGAGTTGAGACGTCTTTTTATATTAAATTTTAAAAACCCACTTTTGTAAAGTTCATAATTTATAAATTTTATTATTTCATGAACTTTTTAACTTTTGGCTTGAAGTGTTGCAGGAGGTTGTTTTCCAGGGTGAATGAATACTTTGTGAATTTTTTTCAAAACTTTGACTCCACGATCGAAGACCTAGCATGGCAAGTATAATTTTCGTCACTAGCATATAGTTCATGTTATATCACTTTTTTCGTTGCATTATGCATCTTAACCTCATACTCCAATATTTTTCCATAGGGTCAACCGCATTATGTTGTTGTTTTCAAACCACTTTCACTCTTCATCTTATAAAATCCTAATATAATAGTATAGTCATTCCTTACATGGGCTTCCTAGTTAGATCTTCGCTAGCATATGTTTCCCATGCTATAGGAATTTCTTAGGCTTGGGAATCCTTTTTAGTCCCACCATGACTTTGCGATGAAGCTCCATTTCTCTTCTTCTTCGCTATTATTCTTGCTTTGTACCCTAGAGACTCCCATGTGTTAAGTTGTACCAATGCATTCCATTTTGACTATTTGTACCCTTTTGGACTTTAGCTAGCTTCATTTAGAGTCATGTATAAGCCACTTTTAACCATGACCTTTCTGCAAGTTCAAACCATGCATTCATTAGCCTCTGTGACTTGACACCTCTTATCCATGGAAATAACATTCCTTTGAGTGTTGACAACCAGTTTTTTCCACCTTTCATTGAGCATAAGAATTTTCTAGTCCTAGGAGCTAGTGCACCTATGTTTAACATTCATTCTTTCCACTATACTATAGGAATTATTTTATTTTTTATACAAGATTTAAATACGAAAAGTATAAAAAACGTTATATATTCCAGAAAGAGATGGAACGAGACATTTACTTCTATATTTGATGGCAACAAGAGTCAGTTATGTTTCCCTTGAACAAAGCACTCAAAATAAGTCTCTCTTCCTTTGGGATGGGACTTAATTCAACTTTAGGAGGGCCAAAATCTTGTTCTTAAGTCAATCCTCCTCTGGCTGATTATATCTTCCAATCATATGGAGAGTTTGTTAATGCCTCCTATATTGCAAACTTATACAAAGTTATTTTATGCTTCCATAGAGTCTTATATGAGTCATGCTTTTGTTCAAGGGAATTTAACCTATGTTGGCCATTCTGAGGTGTCTCTTGACTCATTTTCAGTCAACCATATCTGGTCTGTCAAGGTATCTTCAACATCACATCAGTTACTTGTTCCTTTTCTCATACTGGTTAAGAAGGTCTCCATTGAATTCTTGCTAGTGGGTCTACTCTTATCGACCTCGAAACATTTATCTAAGAGTAGACCTAGAGCTGCACCCTCACCCCATTTAAATCATTGATAGGTGACCTTGTACTCAACATTGATCTGTATCATGGGAATTTGACTGAGTTGTTTACCTTGTGTTCGATGTCAGCTTACATTATCGCACATTGGGATTTGTGCAGTACCTTGGTTTCGATTTGAACCTATTGGTGGATTCCTCACCTCTATAACAGCTCTCATTATTTTTTGATTTAGAGGGTTTCTGTCATACACTAGCCAGATCTTTTATACACCGGAAACGAACTTCATAATGGTTACTTCATCTCTTTTTGTCCGTGTTATTAAAAATTATTGTCCTGTGGGTTACACTCATGCTGGTTGATGTGGGATGCCTTAAGTCCTTTTCTCGATTAGATATTTTCCCATCCATTCCAACTCATTACTCTAGGAACATGATCCATAGTCCTTTTTTCAATACCTTAGGATATGTAGTCGTCAATGATAAACACCTTCACTATCGATAGTGAGAATAAATAAATGTCTCATGATTGATATATTCTCTCAAGTGTTCAACTTGAACACATTTATTCACACTTGTTAGAATGTACTGGGGTACCTTGACTCTCATCATCATTATCGTTGAGTTGTCTCACATTTGTTAATGGTATACATCAATGACCAATAATCAAATGATTTCTCACATGGTCGACTTCAGCTCATTTATTCCCATAATGTAGAAATGTACTATCTGTGATTGGTGAAGACCTCAGGTTGTGTCAGCATCTTGGTTGAATTGTCATCTCCTTCAGTTTTTCTTTCACTGCTACCAACCACCCTTATATGTTGCAGTTCATCTCAACAACATTCTATATGTTGACACCCAATTTTATGCAGTACCACTATTCCACCTGTATGACATGGTACTATTATGAGGATTAGTTATGGATCATCAGTGACCACACATTATTCGAGCATCATCGATCATATTTTCTTTTATACTTGATTTTCATACATAGCTCCATTGTGTTCCTTTGCCGTTATGATCAGATCATCCACTATATATTCTTCAGTCTCAATTTTACACATATCTATAAATGATGGATCCACTTTGTACCTGATCAATGGACATTCTTTACTATCTCTAAGCATGGGTATGCCAGCCTTAGACATGAGTCTTCTTTTTTATTCCTTCTACAGGTATTCAATGGGCTAGAATCTTGTGATCTCGTCTCAAGTCCTCAAATGATCTCTCTTTGTAATGAATCAATTTTTTCCATCATGTACCCCTTGTGACCTCATATATTAGGGGGAATTGGTTATAGCATCATTCAACACTCATGTAGCTCTGATGCTCTAATATGGCCTTGGGCAACCCTTTCCCATTCAAACTTGATCATTTATTAAAGAATAATATGTTCAATTCCATACATGACTCCACCCTTTAAAAAGTGTGTACATACGCGGGTACCATAATACAGAACCCACGTACATAATTTAAATTATGAAAAAATAAAAATATTTCCTATTTCTCAGGTGGGGTTTATGGGTTTCACCGAAAGCCCACCTATATGCCCTAACTGTATCTGGGGAAAGCCATTACTCAAAACCCAACTATTTTTATTTCATATATTATAAATATGAGTGAATATACAAATCTTGTTCTCACTAGAACAATTCCGCACAAGTATGCTCACCTCTCTCAGCTCACAAGCTAGCTCAAGCTAGCTCAAGCTAAATCCCTAGCCTATTCAGTATCTCTTCAAGCTCCTAATCTCTTACGTAATTCCTAGGATGAATAGCCTGTATTTAAAGGAAATTCGTGCTTCCAAAACTACGCAATCCGAACATAGGATCAATCTTTGATGCATGCATGATATTTACACTCCAATAAGTATTACCACTAATAGTACACTGTCCCTACACTCTAGTCACAACTGGGTCTTTCTCTAAACTGACATGCATGAGTTTCTTATGAGGGAATCTTCAGTTAACTGGCGTAGCACCAGGTGGATGCATTAGTGCACCAACTGACTATTACTCCTCTATTAGTTCCAAACACAATTTAGAACTAATTTAACTTAACTTAACTCAGTACTAAGTGATGTAATTTACAACTCAATTTTAGCTCATACTAGATCACAAAAACTTAGGGAGAACGTATACATGACTACAGAAAGACTTCCAACTCGAAATTCCTGAGCTAATTAAGTTAATTAAAATTAATTAACTATTTACAAGTTTCTATGAGGATAGAATTTTATTTTAATTTTTAGTTTAATTCAAGGACATATTAAACTGGAACTTCTTGTTGCCATTTCTCAACACTCCCTCTCAACAAGAAAGGCATTATCAGCTGCCCCAATCTTGTCTCTATGAAACTCCAATTTACATCTTGACAATGCCTTTATCAAAATGTCAACATCTTACTCCTCTGTGGGAATGTACATTAACAACATAATCCATCTCAATACAAAATCTCTGCGATGATGACATCAGATATCAATATGCTTGGACCGATCATGAAAAACCAAATTTTCAAAGAGTTTGATACAACTTTGATTATCACACTAAATAATAGTTGGATCCATCTGTTGACCAAACAAACCAACCAGGATCTTCATCATCCAAATGGCCTCACATGCTTCCTAACTTGCAACCATGTACTCTTCCTCTGTCGAACTGAGTGTGACCAATATTTGTTTCCTGTTGTACCAAAAAAATGTCGCTTACCCAACACTGAAGATCCCTCCTGATTTTCTCTTTGTATCGGATGGACTCCCTATCCAATCTGCATTGGTTAACCCTTGATGTGTTACTCCGTTTGTCCATCTGTACCATAATCCATACGGAGAAGTGCCCCTGAGGTATCTCAATACATGCTTTGTCGCCTTCCAATATAGCTTGGTCGACCCAGCCATCGCTTGACTGAGCTGGTCAACTGTATAGCACATATATGGTCATGTGTTTACCAAGTACATGAGTGAACCCACAAGCTCCCTATAAACAATAGCTTCCACTACTTCCCCTGAAGTAGCATCCTCCCTCCTCCAATTACTTGCTAGAGGAGTCTCCATGGGTTTGGTGCTCTCCATGCAGAATCTCCTAAGTATCTCGTTGTCATACTTGCCCTGAGACAAAAACAATTCCCCATCTCCATACCATACCTCCATGCCGAGAAAGTAATGCATGAGCCCCATGTCCTTCATCTCAAACTCTCTTGCAAGGTCCTCCTTACAAGACTTGATTAGTTGATCATCAACTATTAGTATGACATTATCAAAATAAAGTAAAATGTTCAACAGTTTACCTTCCACCACTATGTGGTACAGGTTCACATTTGCTTCACTCTTCATGAAGCCCAACCCAGTCAAGTAGTTGTCTATCTTGGTGTACCAAGCATGGGGTGCTTGCTTCATCCCATACAATGTCCTCTTGAGCCAGCACACACGTGACTCATGGTCAAAGGTCTCAAAACCTTTAGGCTGGTATATGTAGACCTCTTCCTTAATCATGCCATTAAGGAAGGTTGTCTTCACATCCATCTAATGTATCTTCCAACCCATCTATGCTGATAGTGCCAATATAGATTTGATTAATGAGTACCTTGCAACAAGAGCCAAGGTCTCCTCATAGTCAATCCCCTCTACCCATGAAAAGCCATGGGCCATAAATCTAGCCTTATGCTTTTCCACACTACCATCTACAACTTACTTTAACTTGTAAATCTAACAAGATCGCACCACTGACTTGTCCTCCAGTCTCAAGACCACATCCCAAACATTGTTATGAACTATGGAGTCATATTCCTCCACCATGGCATCAATCCAAACCAGCTGCTACACTGATTCCTTAAAGGAAGATGGCTCTGTCACAACACATTCACCCAAGAGCCATGTATCTAGCATACCTCTTAGGTGACCTCTTCTCCCTGTGCTAAGAAGTGGGTGCTCCCATATTCTCCCGTGCATCATCTAACACTCTGTCAGCCTCTCTGGTGCACTTTTTTCTCTCTCTAGAAGACTTTGCCTGAGTGGATGTATCCACTCCTGGATCCTTTGAATGTGGCTTAGCCACATCAATCTGAGGCTCCTCAACCTTAGGAGCCAAAATCCCCTCATCCACATGTATCTCAAGCTCCCTCTCAAGGGAAACTCGCATGGAATTCTCCTCATCAAATCTGACATCCCTGTGAACCATTGTCATCCTGCTCATCAGAAAGTACACCCGATAGTTGTGAGTTGTATCAGTGTACCCCACAAATATGCCCAACTCTACTATCGACTCAAGCTTCTTCCATGCATCTTTAGTCACATGGAAATATACAAATGACCCAAAAATCTTGAAGTGACCAATATCTGGCCTCTTACCAGAATAGGCCTCCTCAGATGTCTTCATCTCAAGTATCCCATGTGGGCTACGATTATGAACATAAATTGTTGTGTTGCATGCCTCAGCCCATAGGTGTAGTGGAAGGCCATGATCATGCAACATCGCCCTTGTTGCCCCTACTATGTCTCTGTTTTTCCTTTCAGCCACCCCATTCTGCTGAGGGTTATGGGATGTCGTAAACTCCCATTTAATCCCTTCCGCTACATAAAATTTCTTCAACTCATTTGAAAAATACTCACCACCATTATCACTCCATAGAGCTTTAACCTTCTCACCCAACTATTTCTCCACTAGTTCTCTAAACTCATACAATTTTGTGAAAGTTTGATCCTTTTCCTGCATGAAAAATATCCAACCTTTACGAGAATATGCATAAAAAATATACCATTATAATTGTGTTTGGTCGTGGATGATGTCGAGAATGGTCCACACACATCTAAATGGACTCGCTCTAGAATATCCTCTACTCGACTATCTCTATTGCAAAATGAAGACTTGGTGTGTTTTCTCAAACTATAACCCTTACATGTATCAAATTGCTCAACTGTACCTTTGGGAAGATCAGTAGAGATTTGCTACAATATCTTCAAGACCCCATGATGCAAGTGGCCTAATCACCTGTGCCACAACTCACCAACATCTCAACTCTGCACCCTTTTTGCTTTTGTTCTCAAATCAACACACTCCTATACCTCCAACTTATAGAGATTATTCACCCGAATCCCTATCTTCTTTACTTAGCTTGTGGATATGTGTTTAAGGACTGCCTTTCCTTTCGAGAAGATCACATCATGGCCTCTATCGTCAAGCATGGCAATAGATACGGAGTTCTTCTTCAGCCCAAGAAAATACATAAAATTATTCAAGGTGAGTGGAACCCCATGCTCCCTCTAAAAAGTAATCATTCCCAATCCAATAACACTATAGTTCCCTTTGTCACCCGCCTCGATATGTATCTAGATATCTTTCTCTGTCAAGTCACTGAATAACTCTTTATCACCAGTCATGTGGAATGAAGCTCCATTTTCTAAGTACCATACAGTTCCCATCATTGATGACACTATGAATGCAATGAGGGAAAATTCAAATTTTAATTGAGCGGCCAAAGCCTCACCCATTGCTCCCCCTGAGGACTTCTTCCTAGACTTCTTGAGTGGACAATTTGTAGCAAAATGGCCTAGCTCATGACAATTGAAGCATTTCACTTTCGTCATGTCTTTCTTCTTGCATCCATGACAAGAATTCAATTTGGAATTGGAAGATTTCCCTTTCCCCTTCTTCGCCATAATCGATAAGGAACAATTCTCCTCATCATTAGTCTTTGATGAAGAGCCATCCTTGGTGTTCGTCATGATCTCCTCCTACATCAAATCCGACCACAATCGTTCCCAATGCAACAGTTTCTCCTGACTAATGACAAAATCCTAATAACTATGCCATCTCTTTGGGATTCATAGAAGAGAAAGACTCACCATATCATCCTCGGCAACCATGATTCCAACACTTCCAAGTTCCTCACGACATTGAGTGAACCTAGTAAAGTATTTTGGAATAGTCTTTCCTTTCTTCGTTTTTATTTTTCTTCGTTTTTCCTTCAGTGCCAATTTCCTTTGGTCATTGTTATTCTAATACAAGCCTGTCAATGTTTTCCACATAGCATAAGAAGTTTCCTTGCAATGGAGACTCGAGACAATATGGTCTCGAACTCCCTAAAGGATTATCTACCTCGCCTTCACCACATACTTCTTCCACTCGACCAATTTTTGTGCATATGATGTTGTTCACTTAAGAATTTCTTGATCAATGAATTCCTTCAGGCCATTCTCCTCTAGCACAGCCTCCATTCTATCCCTTTAGGCTATACAATTCAAGCTTCCTTCCAAGGCATACTCAAGCCGCAAATCGTATAATGCCATCTGTCGATCTGGAAGTATGTATTGCAAATTTGAATTTCACTTGTAACCCAAAACTCAAAACTTCGAAATCTCCTCTATTATACCATTCTTAGCTTCGATACCATGTAGAGTATACTGTAGATTCATAAGCTCATGCAATTTACTAAATCACAGGACAAGAATCTACTTCCACTTTCAACCAACGGAATCCAATAGATCGATGAAAAATATAGGAACAAGAAGAAGATAAATCAATATCACATAGCACGATATGTATATGGGGAAAGCCACTGCTCAAAACCCCACTATCTGTATTACATATATGAGAAATATGAGTGAAGATACAAAGTTTTTTCTCACTAGAACAATTCCACACAAGTATGTTCAACTCTTTGAGCTCAAAATCTAGCTCAAGCTAAATTCTTAGCCTATTCAACATCTCCCCAAGCTCCTAATATCTCATGTAATTCCTAGGATGAATAACCCAGATTTAAAGGGAGTTCATGTTTCCAAAACTACGCAATCGAAACATAGGATGAATCTCTAATGCATGCATGATATTTACGCTCCAGTAAATAATATCACCGATAGTACATTGTCCCTACACTCTAGTCTCAATTGGGTCTTTCTCTGAACTGACATGCATGAGTATCTTATGAGGGAATCTTCAGTTAACTGGAGTAGCACCAGGTGGATGCATTAGTGCACCAACTGACTCTTAGTCCTCTATTAGTTCCAAAAACAATTTAGAACTAATTTAACTGAACTTAAATCAATAAACTGAGTGATCTAATTTCCAACTCAATTTAAGCTCATAGTAGACCCCTAAAACTTGGGGAGAACATATACATGACTACAAAAAGACTTCCAATTTGAAATCCCTAAGCTAATTAAGTTAATTAAACATAATTAATTGTTTACAAGTTTCTATGAGAATAGAATTCTATTTTAATTCTCAATTTAATTCAAGGACAAATTAAGCAGGAATTTCTTGTTGCCATTTCTCAACATCTGATACTATATGAGAAATTTATTGCATTCTGAAATTTTGGCCAAACAACACAAAATTCAAAGTTACAGGGTTGACTGCGCAAGTATGGATGCTGTTGTGGTAGTCTGTATGCTCATGTGGCCTCTGTAGGATTTAAACCATCGAACTCACATTCATAAATCCACCGCTCTATTGTTAGAGAAAACATAGGACTTATTTATTTATGTTTGACAATTATTATTTAGTGAGATATGTTCTAAAGGTTGGGGGTAATGGGTGGACTAGTGAGCTAGCCCAACTAACTTGACCCATAGTTATATTGAATGGCATAAATTAGAGGTGGGAAGGATGAAGGGCATGTGGCCTATGGCCCATGACCCATGGCCATATATGGCCATACGACTGGTAAAACAGAGTATCCAAAGGGCTAACAACCCATTAAATTTTTTTTAACACAAAACTATCACACCCAAAAAATTTGCAAGCAAATGTGTGTCTGACAATTCAAACCCATGACCTACATAGGGATAATAAAAGACCAATAGGCCACAGGCCACTTTTTTGCCAAATTTCTAAAGCTTAGAGCTAATATGTGGCAGTTGTAGATGAGTTTCGAAAGAGGGGTGCATTTTTCTCAATTTTAAGCCTTTTTGAGCTCAAGAAGAGCGTAGATGGAGGTTTTTTGGTGTTTTGGACATAATGTAAGGGTTATTTTTGTATATTGAAGCTTGTATGTTGATGGATTAAGAATTTAAACATATAATAAAGTGGTCACCACTAGAAATTAAAGTTGGAGATGTAGCCCAAGATGGGTGAACTTCGTTATCAATTTGCTTGTGTTTGATGCTACATTTTTGTCCTCTTTTAACTGTTAAAATTTTGCAATTTAACTTAAGTTTGTGTACTTTTGCAACCATGATCCATTACCTAAAATACATAAACTATATTGTGAATTTTTTAATGAAACCTTCACTTTTCATTTATAGATCACTTTCTCACCATAGCTTCTAGCCTTATTTTCCAGAATGAGCACATACAATTTGAATAAAATGTGGCTAATCATAATGGTCCTATAGTTAGAGGCAACATTTTTATCCCCACTTTTAAATATATGCACAATAAGGATTTGTCCCCAAGCCTTAGCGAAGCTATGTTTTACTGCCAAATTTAGAAGTCTATGAATAGGAGGGATGGGGATAGACCTTCCCATTTTGAAGATTTCAACTTGGTAGCCTTGAATATCCCTCTATTTCCCATTAGCGAGATACTTAATCCCAAACTCCAAGGCTTCCAAAGAAAATATATCATTCTTTTTAGGAGTGTGTGTGTGTGTGTTTAAAAAAAAATGTTAGATAATTTTTAACCATGGAGATTCTTAAATCTATGAATAGACTTTGGTATAATACCATGAGAAAATTCCATGGCTTATCAATACCACATGCCCAAAAAGTGGCAGGCATAACTATTTTGGAGACAAAACACAACCTTTGATTTGTAAATATTAATAAGAATATACTAAAATATTTAAATCCCTACCAATTACCTAATAATGATTGATAATTAAATTAAAATTCTAGAAGCCTTATTCCTATATATATATATAAATTATAATGTAAAATATAAAATTTTAACATTTTTATTAAAATTATATTAACTTAGAAATATAAATATAAATTAAAAATAAAATAAAATTAACTTTTAAATAATCTAATATTTAATAGTTAATTGTATTTTTTTAGTTTAATGTTACTATTTATTAAATTTTCTTTTATTCTTTGAAGAATTTACAACCGGTATGTTTTTAATACCATTTTTCAAAACTCATGTAAAAAGGAAAATAGAACCACCAATCATTGATATGTTAAAAGTAGTTAGAAATGTTTACACTAATATTTACACTAATCTTTATAGCCTAGAAGATAAAAATATACAAAATCCTAATTAAAAAGAAAAAAAGTATTATATAAATAGAAAGTAAGATTAGATTTTACACCTATCGAAATTAGATTCTAAAAAAAATATCGAGACACATTCTAACTCTTGAAACAAAGGAAAACAACACCATTTCTTTGAGGGACTTGAATTCCCGCCTTAAAAATATTTACTATTTCCCTAATCTCATAGACAACATTCAAGCCCATTTTACACAAGAAGAAGTGTTTTCCATGGAAGACATAAATTTTGGGGTTAAGTGGCTCATAAGCGGAAAAGTGATGGACATTCAAGGCAACCAAGTAGAAACCTTACAAATTTGAGGAGAGTCCCTTGGATCTATAAACTATTCAATTTAGTAATCAAGCATGGATTTCATAAACCCTAGATTAAATGCCTCATTGTAACTATTTTTAAAAAGGTATAAAAATAATCCCTTTAATTATAATACCATTTTTGGTCATTTTAATTATGATTTAAATTATGGTACATTAAATTATTAATTTGGATAGTTAAATATATGAAGTATTCAACAAAGTATATGTTGGGTATTTAGCTTTTATTTCTACTATAAATAAATAGACATGAAACAAAGTATTACACTATGAAAGTATTTGGAATATTAATCTAAGGAAGCCAATGAATATTTATTCTATGAAAGTATTGAAATTTAATTTAGAAGAATAGATAAATTTATTGTATGAAAACATATAAATCTAATTTATGAAAGCATATAAATCTAGTCTAGGAAAGCTTGAAAGATTAATATATGAACGCATATAAATTTAATATATTTAACACTATAAATCTATTATAGGAAAGCATAAAAGTTTAATCTTATACTAAACATATAAATTTAATCTATGAAATAATGAAAGTTTTACTCTAGGAAATCATAGAAATATAACTTATGAATGCAAGAAAATTCACTCTCGGAAGATAGAGAAATATATCTTATGAAAGCATGAAATTTACTCTAAGAAAGCATTCAAAAGTTATTCTGGGAAAACAAGTACTCTTAATCTAAGAAAGAACGAAAAAGAAATCTATGAAAATACACAAATTTATTCTAAGAAAGCAAGTAAATTTAGTCTACAAAAGCATTGAAAATTTTCTACTATGAAAACATATATTTAGTCTACTAGTGAAAGCTTTGTAAATATTGGTCTAGAAAAGCATGAGCATGGATTGAAAATTGAGTTTGATGAAATATTTCAATGCATTAATGAAAGTGCTCTACATGTAATTTTTTTAGTTTTTCAAGCACTTGTTTAAAATACATAAAAGAACAAAGCAACAATTAAAAATTGAAGTATATTACTTAATTGGCCTCCCAAATAGGTATAATTTAACATCCATCTGACCATCCTTTAACATATCTAACCTTTCCTTCTACATTTTATATTGTCATTTTCGAACAATAATGTTGCCTTAGGAGTGTTAGCAAATATTTGCTATATCTTGTATACCTGATGCATTAAATGTGTAGGATATTACAATGCTATTATGAAGATCATGTGGGACACCAGGAAGAGAGGATTACGGAGGCTTGTTCCTTGCTAGAAGCTAATCACAACTTGACTAGATCCTAGACAATTTCTATTTCCTTGTGGCTATGAGGACACTAGGGAATGAAATCCACATTTTCAGTAGTTTTGGAGGGAATCAGTCCTCCCTTAAAGGAGGCTACCCCTCAAACTCTTTTTGTATAAATAAAATATCCTAGTATCTAAGTAGGGATTCAAATTCTAGGGGAAAGATAGTCATAATCAAAGAAAAGATCATTCCTATTGTTACGTTCCTATACCAATAGTTGTCATATATCATGATTGACTGGGTTTAGCTCTGAAATATGTACATGCGTTTGCTTGTTGCAAATGTTTTCTATATTTGTAAAAAATCAAAAAATAAAAAAATGTAAAGAGGTTATGCCCTAGAAAAAGAATAAAAGGGTAAAAAGAATAAAGAAAAGGACAAAAAATGAAATAAAATGAACCCCAACAAAAAGAAAAGACCATGAAAATGTGCAAGTCTAAATGCCACTACTATTTACTTTAGTGTAATAAAAGTTGTATGCAGCTTGTCACCTATGCCACAATCCATGGTAGCCAAATAGTTTAAACTTGGTTATTCCATGTTTTCAATTTCATGTTTATAGAGATAGAGAATAAAATCTGACCAAATTGTATAATATTGGCAGATAAGTAGCTAGGTAGAGTTATTAAAAGGAGCTCAACAGTTTAATTTGAGCCCTTAGATGTAATAAGACTACGTTTAGATAGATATCACTATGTAAAAGAAAAGAAAAGTTGAAAAGGGTTTTCCAGTCTAAGTGCACCCTAATAAAGAAGTAAAAATGCTAGGCTAAGTAGGTAGGGTAAGTAGATGATGGTTGCAGAATAAATGTGTGGTGAATGGTTAAGTTAAATGCTTAAACATTTTGCTTTCATCACTTGGAAAAAGCACAACTCACATTGGAAGGCACATCAAGGAAACAAAGTCAAATTTATTAACTTCCCTACTTCATTTTCCCCTAAAAATTCACTAATTTTAGCTTTTAACTTGTATTATTTAACTCCCGAAAATAAAACACCATTACCTATATTATTATTAAAAACCCAATAAATTAGATATCCCGCCCTTGGTTTCAAAATAACCATAATAACACCGATAATTGGGATTAATTTGCTAATCTGTAGTTAATTAAGAACCCAACCTTCCTGCCATGATAATGAGAATTAATTAGTCACCAGGGTCAACTAATAACTCAGTGACCAATCAAATCACGCCTGATATGAGTAACTCCTTTAATTAATATTGGGCCTACCCTCCATTATCCATCAGTCACTTCCTCACCCCAAACATCGTCCGATCAGATCCCTCAGATCCGACGGCTATAGCTTGTATCGCACGGGCCTTTTGGTCGACCTTTAGTGTGCGATGTGAGTGGTTTCCTAAATAGTGTCGATGCTACATGTCGAAAAATGTGTGGAATCACGCGGTACTCCCTAAAAACCACTTCCCTCCCAGAAGCGATGCGATGAAACCCACTTACTGCCTCCCATAAAGGACAAAATGTCTCGTCTTTCAATTGATACCAACTGTCACTATCGTTAACCGCCAATATCAACCATTTACCCATTTAAACGTGAAAACCTCAGTTTTGCTTGTTTTCACCTGATTGTGTAGTAAAACCCTATGTAACCCATCTGCGCCACCTGAAGCCTCTGTTAACCGATTCGAGCATGGTTTACCTCCTGAAAAGCATTCTAGACTGACTCCACAGACCTTTCAAGCTCAAATGAAACCTTTTCGACCTCCCCTGCAAACCAACGCTTTCTTAATAGTTTGTTTTGTTTTACAGGTGATCAGAAGACCACAGCGTTGGATAAACACGTCTTAATACTAGTCATAAGACTTTTTTACTCCCATATTGCTATCAACTCTATTTAAATAGAGATGGAAGATAAAACATAAATTAAAAAGACAAGCAAAGGAAACATGAAATTAAACAATTTACTGTTGAAACAAACAGTAAAAACCCAAACTATACATTGAAGGTAAAAAGACACAGTAAAAGAACAGTCAAAGTGTATCAGGATTAAAGAGTATCAAATTGAAGACCAAGTCAAGTAAATCAGCTAGCATGAGGATACACAGTAGGGAAGACAATTACAAAATAGAGTATACAAATTCATGTCAAAGTGAGGCAGATGAAAAAACGGAGTGGTAAAAGTAAATAGTAAAAAGTAAATATGGATGTAGTAAGGGTTAAACAGATATGAAAACTCTTTCACCAGCAACAATGAATTTTATCCAAAGTAAAAGTAAAAAACAATTTAAATAAATTCAAGGTTAAAAGATGAAATCACAGCAGAAATGGTACATTCTTCAGAAATTTCCTGTTTAAGTCATAGTTTTACAAAAACTATTGTGGCCAATCCAAGAAGTATTTTGTGAAACTGGAGAAGACTTTTGTTCCTAACAAGCCAATCTACAAAATCCTCTCTCATTTTTTACACAAGTATTACCAAAAAGGAAATAAGTGCATGTCTTCACAGCCTATTTTTCAGTTTATGAAAAGTCCTGTTTTTGACATCTTTTTGCAGAGAATATTGTGAAACACTGGAGTTGATTTTTGGGAAACTGAGAGAGTTTTATCTCAAAAACATTCTTATCTACAACGACCTCTTTCACTTGGTACATATCTATCTCATATTGAGATATACAAGCGTATCATTGGACCCTAAGTTTGCAGAATTTTTGGGGCATAATGCACAAAGAAAGGATGTAATTAATGACTGGGATGCTTCATCATCAATTAAGAGTTGCTACCAAATTCGAATTTCTCTTATTCATCACCATAAATCCATAAACATAGTGCCTAATAGATTAATTCATTTTAAATGTCCTTTATTTAAGTTTTATTATTGTAAAATAGTTTGAGATATTTGTGAAACTAATCTTGATATTTTTTCAAGATATTTCAGTTTACAATTAGTATAGATACTTCTTTATTTGAAGTATTTTGGGTGGATTCTTAGACATTTCTATAAACAATTTATTTTGGAATAAAAATGTTGTTGAACAACTATTGTATGGTTGGTTGGACAAAGTAATAAAACAAAGGACTTTTACAGGATACTTGCGTCAAACGAGAAACAAATAAGTATTCTATATCTTATGTTTTTACAGTTTTCTTGTTTAAATATTCATATGTGTTTCATATCTGAATGATAAATGAAAAATTATATTTCAGAAAGAGCTTTACTGCATTTTGTCTTTAAAATCATTTGTATTCTTAATGTTTTCTTCTAAGCTATCATAGGTAGGAAATTCTTAATTGCTTCTTGCTTTTTAGTTTGTCACTGTGACCATTTAACAAAACATTCTTAATTGCATTTTGTTAATGAGCACCCACTTTCCCTTATCTTGAACTTTGTTGAAGGATTCTTAATTGCCCTTCCTCCTTTTCAAGACCATTTCACCATTTTAAGCTATCATTTGTCTCTTGTTTAGCTATATTGCCTTGTGAAGCCCTCCTTTGTTGAATCAACTTGATCCAGTTAAGCCATACTTAGTTGACTCCATAGCCCAATGGCCTGAAATACCTTGTTTTATCCATCTGCTCTTGAATTCCACCAACAAACAAAATCAAAACCCCCCAAGCTTTCATAACTAGCCTAATATCTCATAAACAAAACGAAATCCTAAAGAGAGAGCCCTCTCTGAGTACAGATTGGCTAGATTCTGTACTTAAAGGATTTGTTCATGGTTACTTCAGAAATTTCTTTCTTTAACCTTGAGAAAATTCTGAGTGGTAACATACTAGCGACTCCGCTAGGGAGAACTAACATTTTCTTCAGAATTGTTTTACAGGTTTAGATCTAATATATGATGGTGGAAAGTGATCAAACACATAAAGGTTAAAATTATCCACCTGATGACTCCAAATCAATTCTACAATCAAGACTCCACTTGAGAAATGAACCTGAAAGAACTGTGTGAAAAGATCAGAATTTTAACTTGGATTGTTATCCAAGACATTATGTTCTTTCTCATTGATAAAGTTTTCTAATGTATATTGTATTTTAGAGAAGATTTTAGATCCATTTTTTATTATTTCCCTTTGGAAAATGTAGATATAAAATCTCCTTACACATTTAAGCAACATTCTTCTAATTCTTATGAATATCATTTTCCAATTGAGGAGAATAAAAAAATTAAGACTAATCATACAATCCCTGTACATATTCTAGTACCTCATAAAGTTCTTGATAGATATAAACCACTCATTTTACCTCCTACACTCCATGCTTTCCCTAACGATTATCCTAAGCACCTCCCGAGGTTTGATGGAGAGAATGGTGTCACTGCCCAAAACCATATTCAAACTTTCAAAGATCATCTTAACTTATTTGAAGTAGATGAAGATGATGTCAGTATTAGGCTTTTTGCTCTTTCTTTGCAAGACAAAGTCAAGAGTTGGTTCAAAACCCTGTGTGAGGCAAGCATCTCAAATCTCGAGCAATTTCTCAAAATATTCCTTGATAGATGGATAATCAAAGTCAATATTCTCGTAATCATAGAAGAATATAATCAGTTAAAAAGACATCCAAATGAAACAATACAACAATTTTCAGACAAATTTAATCAAATCTATTATTCAATGCCATCAAATATAAGACCTCCCCCTGGTTCAGCTCTTTTGCATTACCCAAGAGTATTTGATTCAAAGATAGAATTTCATCTCCGAGAAAGAAACCCCTCAGAAATGGAATAGATGCAGAACATGGCTGTATATGTAGAAGTTAATCTGCAAATTAGAAGAGAAAAGTTGAAAGCAGAGAAAGAGGAAAAACTCAACATTTTGATAAAGAAAACAGAGGAAATGATGCAGGATATCACCATGAAAGTTGAATTTTTTGTTCAAACTCGCCATGACACATTTGTTTCACAAAAAGAAGAGGTTGACATCCATGAACAAATCCTTGCTAATTCTAACTACCATAAATTTGAAGATAGAATTATAGAACCATATGTGGAGAGGCAATCTACTGATCTAATGTGTATGTTTGATGACATTAATTCTTATGATGATGTGCCTAAGCTTGATCACTATAATAATGATTATGTTTCTCAAATCCAAATTAGCCTTGCAGAGGAATCATAAGCTAATTTGAGGAATAAGGAAGTTCAGGTTCAGCAGCTTGAAAATAGTGATCAGCTTGTTCATTTTAGCTATGAGAATGAGGAGGAAAGTGCAAAAAAATTTGAAATCAGTGAAGGAACTTTACCATTTTTTTTTGCTTCATTTCAGTTTATCAGAGATAACTATCATGCAATTAGAAATAAAATGCCAACAAGTCTTGATATTAACTATCTAGAGGGCAATAAAGTCTTTGTTCAAGACTTCCCATATCTAAATTTGCAGCCCCTAAATGCCATTGAATGTCAGGTTGCAGAAGAAGACTTGGAAGCTGGAACAAATGATCAAATTATCCAAGATGATTCCCTACCTCTTTGTTTTGAATCATTTTAATTTTTAAAGGAAATGTGGTATAAAATTTTTAAAGAAAAGGAGGAGCAACTTGTAGAAATATATGAAGTTCCATTTGAACCTATATGTAATAAGTTGCAGCAATCCTTCCAAGCTATTTATGATCCAATATCTGATAGGTTGGATGATGAATGCAATCAAAAGTTTTCTCCATTAACAAACTATGAGAGTCAAAATCAAGATGATAATGGTTTCACCGGACAGACATTACAATCAGTAGAAATATCATCACAATGATCGGTTGAAAACATGCAGGGTGATAAAGATAAAAGTGATCTTTCAGTTTCATGGCATGCAGGCCATACACAACAGATGTGCAGTTGTTTGAATCAGTTCAAGAAAAGCGCATATATTTTACAAGATCCTTTTGTACAGTTTCTAGATTCAATAAAGGAGATCGGGAATTTCCTTATCTTCTCAAAGGTTAACAAAGCTATATTTGATTTCGAGATTTCAATTTTAACCACCAACAAGCACAAGCAAAAAAATTCACTAATGTATATGATGCTTGAGTGGTTGCATTGGCTATTTCATTTTACCTAACTAGTAGCTAGATAGTTGATTAGAGTAAGTAGGTAGGATTCCGGTTTGAATAAATTCAGTTTCAATTAGCAAGTATATGTTAGATCAGATTTTAGTTTGCAAAAAAGGCTAAAATTTCAATTCAAGATTTTCAGTCAAAAGATTATACAACAGAGCATACACATGTGTGGGATAGGCCCAATGGATCAGGCTACTAGTCGATGGTGTTCTTGACATTTCACAAGGAAATGCCATCGGCAAGTGGAGCCACTATTAGGTTCCTATACCAATAGGTGTCATATATCATGATTAACTAGGTTTAGCTCTGAAATATGTACATACCTTTGCTTGTTGCAAATGTTTTCCATATTTCTAAAAAATAAAAAAAATTAAAAAATGCAAAGAGGGTATGCCCTAGAAAAAGAATAAAAGGGTAAAAAGAATAAAGAAAAGGTTAAAAAATGAAAGAAAATGAACCCCAACAAAAAGAAAATACCATGAAAGTTTGCAAGTCTAAATGCCACTACTATTTAATTTTGTGTAATAAAAGTTGTGTGCAGCTTGTCACCTATGCCACAATCCATGGTAGCCAAATATTTTAAACTTGGTTATTCCATGTTTTCAATTTCATGTTTATAGAGATAGAGAATAAAATTTGACCAAACTATATAATCTTAGCAGATAAGTAGATAGGTAGAGTGATTAAAAGGAGCTCAACAGTTTAATATAAGCCCTTGGATTTAATAAGGCTATATTTAGATAGATATCACTATGTAAAAGAAAAGAAAAGTTGAGAAGGGTTTGCCAGTCTAAGTGCACCCTAATAAAGAAGTAAAAATGCTAGGCTAAGTAGGTAAGGTAAGTAGATGATGGTTGCAGAATAAATGTGTGGTGAATGGTTAAGTTAAAAGCTTAAATCTTTTGCTTTCATCACTTGGACAAAGCACAACTCACATTGGAAGGCACATCAAGGAAACAAAGTCAAATTGATTAACTTCCCTACTTCATTTTCCCCTAAAAATTCACTAATTTCCCCTATGTACTAAAGGCACTTACAAAGTTAGAGGAGCTCAGAGCATTTCTCTGACTTTTGGAGGGACCGGACCCTGGGCCCAATAATTTGGAATACCTAAAGTACTTAAATCCCCTTCCTCAACAATTACCCCTTCATAAATTCACTCACTCCCTTTATAAAGCTTTTCCTAAGTAAAATATTATTTTACCTAGGGAAATTAAAATATTCTCCATATACACCCTCATATTCATTTGTCCTAAATTATAAATGTTATATGATGAAATATACTTTCAAGAACGTTTTATCTTAGCGCATGTTGAATTTCCACTAAGTCATATTAACTTTTAACTTTTGTTATTTAACTCCCGAAAATAAAGCACCCATTACTCGTATTATTATTAAAAACCCAATAAATTATATATCCCACCCTTGGTTGCAAAATAACCATAATAACACCAATAATTTGAATTAATTAGCTAATCTGTAGTTAATTAAGAACCCAACCTCCCCACCATGATAATGAGAATTAATTAGTCACCAGGATTAATTAATAACTCAGTGACCAATCAGATCACCCCCAATATGAGTAACTCGTTTAATTAATATCGGACCCTCCCTCCGTTATCCATAAGTCACTTCATCACCCCGACCACTGTCCGATCGGATCCCTCAAATCCAATGGCTATCGCTTGTATCATGTGGGCCTTTTAGTCGACCTCTAGCGTGCGATGTGAGCGGTTTCCCAAATAGTGCCGATGCTACGTGTCGAAAGATGTGTGGAATCGCGCAATCCTCCCTAAAAACCACTTCCCTCCAAGAAGCGGTGTGATGAAATCCGCTTACCACCTCCCATAAACAACAAAATGTCCTATCATTCAATTGATACTAACTGTCACTGTCGTAAACCGGCCAATATCAACCATTTACCCGTTTAAACATGAAAACCCCAATTTTGCTCGTTTTCACCTCATTGTGCAATAAAACCCTACGTAACCCATCTGCGCCACCTGAAGCCTCTGTTAACCGATTCGAGCATGGTTTACCTCCTAAAAAGAATTCTAGACTCACTCCATAGACCTTTCAATCTCAAATGAAACCTTTTCGACCTCCCCTGCAAACCAATGCTTTCTTAACAATTTGTTTTGTTTTACAGGTGATCAGAAGACCACAAGCTTGGATAAACAAGTCTTAATACTAGTCATAAGACCTATTTACTCCAAGATTGCTATCAACTCTATTTAAATAGAGATGGAAAATAAAACATGCAATAAAAAGACAAGCAAAGGAAACATGAAATTAAACGATTTACTATTGGAATAGACAGTAAAAACCCAAACTACACATTGAAGGTAAAAGGACATAGTAAAAGAACAGTCAAAGTGTATCAGGATTAAAGAGTATCAGATTGAAGAGCAAGTCAAGTAAATCAGCTAGCATGAAGATAAATAGTAGGGAAGACAATTACAAAATAGAGTATACAAATTCACGTCAAAGTGAAGACAGATGAAAAAACAGAGTGGTAAAAGTAAACAGTGAAAAGTAAATATGGATGTAGTAAGGGTTAAACAGATATGAACACTCGTTCACTATAAACAATGAAGTTTATCCAAAGTAAAATTAAAAAATAGTTAAAATAAATTCAAGGTTAAAAGATGAAATCAGAGCAGAAATTGTACATTCTTCAGAAATTTCCTGTTTAAGTCATAGTTTTGCAGAAACTATTGTGGCCAATCCAAGAAGTATTTTGTGAAATTTGAGGAGATTTTTGTTCCTAACATGCCAATCTACAAAAACCTCTCCCACCTTTTACATAGGTATTACCAAAAAGGAAATAAGTACATGTCTGCACAACCTAGTTTTCAGTTTATGCAAAGTCCTGTTTTTTACATCTTGTTGCAGAGAATATTGTGAACATCTGGAGCTGCATTTTGGGAAACTGAGAGAGGTTTATCTCAAAATCATTCTTATCTACAACAACCTCTTTCATGTTTTACATATCTATCTCAGATTGATACATAAAACTATATCATTGGACCCTAAGTTTGCAGAATTTCTGGGGCAAAATGCACAAAGAAAGGATGCAGTTAGTGACTGGGATGCTTCATCATCAATTAAGAGTTGCTACCAAATTCAAATTTCTCTTCTTCATCACCATAAATCCATAAACATAGTGCCAAATAGATTCATTAGTTTTGAATGTCCTTTATTTAAGTTATATTATTGTAAAACGGTTTGAGATATTTGTGAAACTAATCTTGATATTTTTTCAAGATATTTCAGTTTACAATTAGTATAAATACTTCTTCATTTGAAGTATTTTGGGCGAATTCTTAGACATTTAATTAGACACTTTATTTTGGAATAAAAGTGTTGTTGAACAACTATTGTATGGTTGTCTAGACAAAGTAATAAAGCAACGAACTTTTACAGGATAACAACTATTGTATGGCTGACTAGACAAAGTAATAAAGCAAAGGACTTTTACAGGATACTTGTGTCAAACAAGAAACAAATAGGTATTCTATATCTTATCTTTTTACAGTTTTCTTGTTTAAATATTCATATGTGTTTCATATCTGAATAATAAATGAAAAATTATATTTCAAAAAGAGCTTTATTGCATTCTGTCTTTAAAATCGTTTGTATTCATCATGTTTTCTTCTAAGCTATCATAGGTAGGGAATTCTTAATTGCTCCCTGCTTTTTAGTTTATCATTGTGACCATTTAAGAAAAAATTCTTAATTGCTTTTTGTTAATGAGCACCCACTTTCCCTTATCTTGAACTTTGTTGAAGGATTCTTAACTGCCCTTCCTCCCTTTCAAGACCATTCCACCATTTTAAGCTATCATTTGTCTCTTGTTTAGCTATATTTCCTTGTGAAGCCCTCCTTTGTTGAATCAACTTGATCCAGTTAAGCCATCCTTAGTTGACTCCATAGCCCAATGGCCTGGAATACCTTGTTCTATCCATCTGCTCTTGAATTCCACCAACAAACAAAATCAAAACCCCCCAAGCTTTCATAACTAGCCTAATATCTCATAAACAAAGTTAAATCCTAAAGAGAAACCCTCTCTGAGTACATATTGGCTAGATTCTGTACTTAAAATATTGGTTTGTGGTTACCTTGGAAAATTATTTCTTTAACCTTGAGAAAATTCTGAGTGATAACACCTATCATTTCAGTTGTTATGTTTCATGTATGAACACATTTCGAGGTTAATGAAAAAAATTCTCTTGTTATCAGTCTAATTTTATTTCAAAGGACCTGAGTCTCCTTGAGTTAGGGCCCAACCCAAGTGCTCAGGCCCCTTCCTTGTAAATTTAGTTTACAGGCATTTAGTATAGTTGTGATTTTCTACATGTCTTATTTATGAGAAAATCATTATCTTTGCAGAGTTTATAAGTGAGCTCCTTACTGAAGTTTGGTTATGTATGTTGTTCTGATAAGCATAAAAATGGTTTCATTTATGCAATAATATGTTTCATTATAAATTAAACTTATCCTTTCCACTATTATTTTACTTTCTACAGTCAGTGGTTTGGCAGTTGTTTAAACATCTTTCTTTTATTAGTTAAGCACATACTTTTCTTGTAGATGGGAGGTATTGTCTCATAGGTTGAATTAGTATTTTTTTCATGTATTAGGATCTCTCACCTCATCACCTTTTCTCCCTCTACTTTACATCTCTACCCATTTTCCGTAAGTTGAAAACTACCTATCCAAGCTACAAGAAACCTCCATTTTTGTTTCTCCCTTGTATAAGTTGAATCATTGAGTGTGTCCAAGCTTGGTAAGGTACCATTTACCCTTTCACAGCTGTCAAACAACTCCTAGACTTAATAAAGTTTATATTGAATGTTTCCTATAAGAAAATAGGGTATCATGTAGCAATACATAGATTTTTTAAGATCACCTCCAAAATTGCAGCAGAAGTTTTTCCATCATCCTTCACTAATCAAAGATTTCATTTAAACCTTGAAGATGGAGTCTAAAGGATTAAAGAACCTATTGACGATGTTGGACCCGCTAAAATTTAGGGGATCACCTTGGTATGAAGTCCAAACTAGACCTCACACAGTTTGGTGTGGGAGTACCATCTAGTATGATGGCCTGGTTTCCATTGTCTTGAGGATTTGTCTCAACTCTTGCTTGTCAGCACTGGAGAGTGGTTTGGTTTGTCTTCAAGAAGTGAGGTTCACATGCCTGGTGATTGTAAGTGTACTTGTGTCAATGCTTGTTCCACTGTGAGCGAGAGAAGGTGAAGTTGAGTTCCAGGTTGAAAGGGATCAGTCCCAACTCGGCTAGGAACACATGACGCAAAGGACATACACAGCTTCTGACGGAGCAGTGCACTAGGATGCAGTAGTCACAACATACAAGGTTCATGTGTAAAGCTTGTCTGATGTCCAAGACTAGTGCAACAGTTGTTACAACAAGGTTCATGTGTAAGGCTTATCTGATGTCCGAGACGAGTGCAATGTTTGTTACAACAAGGTTCATGTGTAAGGCTTGTTTGATGTCTAATAGAGAAATCGACACAGATGGGACATCATTAACAACATATATAACACATTTTCATTAATACATTATGCATTATGACAAATGAATCAGTTCAGATGTAGAACACATGGTTAAAGAAACATGCATTACAAGTGTTAAAGATCAATCTTACAACAAATACAATACATGTGTGAAAATGTGTTGGCTTGTTGACAGGCTTCTGAATTAAGAAAAAGTTCTAAGACACATCATTGCACCATACATCACTAACCCCATCAGTGGGGCATTGAAGCCACTACTTACTCCTTGAAGAAAATATTACAGACTCTCTTGGCTATGTGGGAAGAGCTGAGGTGAAAAGTCCTTTCATCTACAAATGAGGGGGGTATTTATAGCCAAGGGTGAAACTAACCCTTGTGGTTGTTCGACTACCCTCATGACTATTCGAATTCCATGAATTTCTGACTTACATGACTCTATGTTCAAAAAGTGGGTCTCTTAGACTTCCACATTACATCACATTGACTGACAACAATCCCATAGTAGAGATGCGAGCAACATGACACATGACTTGACTTGACATGACTTGACATGACAATGTTGGTACATTCGTGCTACTACTAGACTGCATGTCAAGCTATAGTGCTGTTGAGTGGTGGATGACTTCATGGTATATCATAGATCACCTCTACATGGTGAAGTGCATGGATTCTTCGATGGTCCTTGGTTCACTTGATGAAGCTCTAGCATGCCATTCCTTGCTTTCATGTTGGAAGGCTTGACAGGCTCACTTATTCACGAAGGTGCGTGTTCATCACGTTCATCTACTTCGCATGGTTTATTCATTCATCTACTGGTGAACCTGTCCATCTGCATGTGCTCCCTTTGTTCATCCCATTCATTGTCTTGACATGTTTGTTGGTGTACCTGTATTTGCAGTCACTCATGACAAGATGACAACAAATCCAAAAACCTCCTAGTCTACCATGACACATTCTCATTCGAATGTGCGTGACCGAGAGAGGTAATAGGGTTGTGATGTAGGATGATGGCTCTAGGAAACATGTGATGAAAACTACGCAAGAGTCACTGAGAGATGGAGATAGGCGATTTGAGTCAACAGTGACTGACTACAAGGTCTGGCTCGGTTGGGAGGAAAAATTATGCAAATTTTGGGAGGAATAGTCCGGGCTACTAGAAGGCAAGGTAGGCATGCTCTGTGCATTTCCTAAAATGAATAGTTAGCAAGGTCTAGACAACCAGATTTGCACAATTTTCCAGAGGAACAGGCTAGGCTACAAGAAGGGTCAACAGGCAGGGATTGCGTAGTTTTTCTAGGGAACTACAGGGGAGACTAGCAACCAAATCTCTGCAATTCACAGAGGGAACTACCAGTTGGCTGCTAGGGTCACTGGGAGCCAAACTTGCGCAATTCCCAGAGGGAACTTCTAGTTGGCTGTTGTGGTCACTGGAAACCAGATTTACGCAATTCCCAAAGGGAACTGCCAATTGGCTGTTGGGGTCACTCACAGCCAAACTTGCACAATCTCCAGAGGGAACTACTAGTTGGCTATTGGGGTCACTAGTAGCCAGACTTGTGCAATTCCTAGAGCGATCTTCCAGTTGGCTATTGGGGTTACTGGTAGCCAGACTTGTGCAATTCCCAGAGGGAACTGTCTGTTCGCTTCTCACTCACTGGCAGTAGAAACTGTGCAATTCCTAGAGGGAACAAGCAGTCTGCTGCTGGAAGTTGCTAGCTAGGGAAAATTACATTAAGGCTGGGAGGTTTGCCTGCTAATCATCTTTGCACAATTTCTGAGCTAAGCTTACTAATGGGCAGTGGGAGGCCTACTCATGAGCACTGCACAATTTCTGAGATGAACAATCGGTTGACTGTATGGGTGGCCAACATGAGTGCTGATTGAATTTCTTGCGAGAAGCATAGCTTGAAAGAACTAGCATGGTGCTTTTGCGTTGTTCTTGTTGACAGTCGATCGAGTGGAAAGCAGGGTGATGGTCTAGTTGTCAATGAGGAGTTTGGTCGTCAGAACTTCAGCAAAAATGAATAAGTGTGTGAACAATCGAAAGATGCATAGGTTATCATACAAACACACACTTGCATGACTTGACGATGAAACGACCAAACCATCTAGATACATATGTTCAACATGACTGAACAACGGTGCAAGAAACAAGTGCAAAACTCATGATTGATGGTTCATGATCGATACAAAACTTGCGCGATAGTGAATGTGACTTTCTGTGTGAGTGCGATAGATGCTTTCATGGTGAAAACATCAAACACATATGCATCAAAGACTTTGAGCATAGCTAGAACATGGTTGCAAGAATGACTTAGACATCAACATGGAGAGACTTGAGTGCAATAAACAAGCAAGGCGAATGTAGAGAATAACATGAGCTCATGGAGTGAACCTGAGTGTGTGCTTTCATCAAGTGAAACTCTCCAAGGGAGGCTCTGAAATTGATGCAGGCCAAAATTTTGGATGGTAGTTGTAGTCGCTACAACACTTGGCTACACACTGGTAGAACTCTAGCTTCTATATTTCGGTTCATTGCTAGCATAGGGCCTTGGTATTTCGGGAATTATTGAATTGCTATGTCGGTTACTTCAGTTTCCCCACTTACCCCATGGACATACATGGCTCACACTTTGCCAACTCAGTCAAACACAATCGAAATTTCAACTTATATCTCAATGTTTCGAATCCTAGAAGGGTAGTTTAGTTCGCGAGTTGAAGATTTTCAGAGTATAAGTTTTCATCTCTGGTGTTTCTCCATTGCTAGCATGCCTAGATAGTACTCTGAATGAGTCATGAAGGAACACAAACATTGCTCCACTACCAGCGAGCCTGGTCAGTACCCTGGTGGAGTTGCATGCTTCAACTCTCTCAGTAGGAAGCCTTTCTCTTCTTTTGCCTTTGTATTTTTTAAGAGAACTGTGCATAAGAACTTATTTATTTTTTGGGAAGAAGAGAAATCCTGACTTATTGAGAGCAGAAGAGGTTGTTCCTTCAAAGAATCATGTAAGACCTCTGACATAGGTTTGCTCATTTACATTTTTCCCCTTCTTTATTTATAATAATTTGATTAGCTTCAACACATAGAGCAGAAGGGTGAGTACATGCATGGGGCTTCCCAGTGTGGACATAGGTTCACAGTTGGACCAAAGCTTCCCTTACAAATAGTTCATATTTTCTGTCAAGACTTCATCGGCCAAAGGTTGTGACCAAGCACAGAGAAAATGGACAAAAGACTAGCCAAGTGATGTAGTGTCACAAGTCTCTTCAAATTTCAGCCACATACTCTATTCAAAAGCCAGAACGTCGTAGTTGGCAGCACTTATTTCCAGAAAAAAAAATATATTAATATATAAAAAAAATGCATGTGGACAAAAATAGTAATCAGAATAAAACAAGGAAAAATCAAAGATAATAAGCAAAACAAACCAAATGAAACAACAAGTAGCAAGAAAACTATGTACAAGACATGGGCGCAACCAGACCTACTCGACTAATGTTTGAGGACTTGGCCGTTTAGTAGGAAGATTATCAATCCTCCCATTGAGTGATTACAAATGATAGGTGTGTGAGCCAAGTTTCTCATGGACCAGTGCCGATCCACCGGGCTCTTCCGTTGAAACATAATGGCATTCCAGAAAACCTTCAAGTGAAGACAACACTATTACGTCAGGTACTATGTGCAGCATGGACTTGGACGATGGCACGGGGTAAGTTTATGAAGTCAATGCGTAAGTGGATCTTCCTAGATTTATTATGTGGAGGATTTAAATCAAGAAACCAAGTGTGATGATGAACTTTGCAAGTGATCCAAACACTTAAAATGTTAATCAATCTATTCGGTGAAAGGAGTACAAACAACATGTATGTGTTACCTATTCTTTGCTGTAGTGGCTTTTCTTCTCCTTTACGTGGAATCTAATGTTGGATTGTTCGCATGTAGTGGGTACTTAGGTCATCATCTACTCGTGGAGGCATATCCTCATACTATTTGATCAAGCGGTCAACAATTGGTTAGTGCTGGAGTGTGTAATGTGTACCGAGATTAGCATGAGTGCTTTAGCATCATTTTTTGTGACTCCGAACTTCAAACAGCTTGAAATCATGCATAGTTCCTTTTTTTGGATGAATAAGCACTCAGTCCTTGAGTCACCATGCATTCCTGATTTATCAAGACTCATGGTCCACAACTTGTCTGTACATGGATCATTTGGCATGCTGGTACTGGTGCTACTATCGTTGTTGCTACTACTTCTACTATTAGAAAAACAAACTGCACAAGTTTAATCATCATCAGTTGGGAAAGGAATTAGTCCCAACTGCTTGTTTGATGAGGTTGGGGTTGGCCATGTAAGGTAACACTCCAATGCCTTTTCTAGGAAACAGTTGCCAAACATGTGTTCTGCGAAGGCCAATGGTTCATTCTCACTGTTAAGGGGAGTGACATTGTGTTTCATAGACCTCTTGGATAACACCTAGATTTGGTTGCATTTTCCCTTGTACAGAAGCCACAGGTGAGACCAGCCTGTAGCAAAGTATCGATCTAGCTTGCTAGACTAGTCTCTGTTGAGTAGCAAACCATATGCTTCTGGTATGTCCACAACAATTATGTTGATGCACTGGTGGACTCGGCTGTCATGGGATAGTCAGATAATGATGTCTCATAGTTCACCAATGGATGGTACTGATGTTCTATCAAGTTGGATGATTCTCATGGATGTTTTTCTCCATCATGCATTGATCTTCTTAGCAATGGAGAGTGGCATGACATTGGCTGCCACGTCAAAATCAACCAAATAGTTGTGGATATTGTAATTGAAAACTTCAAATGAAATCAGGAATGGGGGAAACCTAAGTATTCTTCTTCTATCCGGAGTGTATTGAGCATACTGGATAGTGATCCTCAAGGTGTGCATGCTCCCTTCTTGGTAGAGGTTGTGTTGTGCATGCACGTAATCAGATATCTCGCTGGCTCTGGACTTTGGCTAACACAAACAAACTGATGTTCACTTGATTTTTCTTCATGTCATCGACTATGTTGTAATCCAGTGGTGGTAGACTCGTCGAGGTGTCTGGGATGGAACAGATGCTAATGTTGTCTGGCAAATTGTTCTATAAATTACTACTCATGGTTGTGTTCTTATCTATCGTTGTATTCCCGAACTTTTCTTTATGTTGGTTGCTTTGAGGCAGCTAGTGAAGCGGCCTTCTTTATCAATAATCTCACTTTCTCTTGCATCTCCTCAAGTGTCGGGGGAGCCCCTTTACTCCTAAGATTGTAGTGATCATTTTTCTTTTGGGGCTGCTTCTTGGTGTTCATCTTCGAGACTACTTGTGAGCACTGCTATATGTTCACCACATGCCCATAACTTGGTGCTTCATCAGGTGCAACCTCTTCGTTATCATCAGTTTCTTCTGGTTGCTCCTGTATGTCGCCATTGACATCGAGTGTATGAGTACAAACAGAGGTAAAAAATTGCTTCCAATCTGAACAATAGTTCTCATAATGAAATTCTTCATGGAAGGAAAAATAATTAGGATCAAGGAATTGATCAAGTTGGAACATAGGCTTTTGCGCAGATTTAGAACCGAAAAGGTTGTTGCTTGATGAGCCAATTTATGAACTACTTTCCTTTCTCTGCCTGGGCGGATGATTGTTCGTGAATGTGTCCGTCTTCCATTGGTTGATTTCTGACATTTCGATGGTAAAGTTCTTGATAAGGTGAGTGAGGGTCTCAATGTCAATTGCTTCCTTGTCTCTGCCTTTGGTCACTGTTGCTTGGGGCTTTTTGCTTATATCCTTGTAGTATTTTGTTGATTCATCATCATTGATGACTCCAATGGCGAGCAAGTCTTTCTCAATAGAAATTTCATGTTCACAACTCTCTAACAGTGTTGGCTTCCCATCTCGCTTGACAAACTATGCAGTGGTGGTTGCAAATGTAGATTTTTAATAGTCAACAGTGATGGAGTCGTGAGATTTGATGTCTGCTACAAACTTGTTCAAGATACGCATAAACCTCTGATTTAAATCTTTTACTTTCTCTTTTCCCTCCATCATGAGGTTTCCCAATTCCTTGAGTAGCATGGAACGGAGTCTTGTCATCAGCAATTTTTTCAAGGAACATATGTTTGAAAGAACCCCAATTCTATATGGAGTTTGGTGGAAGGTTATGATACCAAGCAGCTGCTCGACCATCCAAGGTACATCGAAATAGTCTATATTCTACGTTGTCATAACGTACCTGAAGGGTCTGCAACTATAGGTAGAAGTTTCCAAAGTGGTCTCTTGCCTTCACCACACTATCAGGGTTAAAGTTGATGTTCATTCTCTCTGCTTGCTTTGGCATCTTGTGAAGAACATCCTAGAGAGCCAATGGTCCCTGAGTTATCCATCCAATATTTTGGTCAGCCATCTCTTTGTCCTCTTTGTCCTCTTTGTCTTCTTTCTCTCCTTCAGAATCTGATGGTTCTGGATCTGAGTCTTTCAGTTCATCTCTGCCTCCACTTCCTTCGTTTCCTTCCCCTCTACCTCCTATACCGGATTTTGATCCCAAGACCACAAGAGTTCCTTGTTCATCTTCAAAGAAGATTGGAGGTTCCTATCCGTCTTTAATAGCTTCTTCCAAACCTTCTAGAGTAGCAAGGATTTCTTCTTCCATCAATGATACAACAACCCTTGTGGGAGTGGCTCTTGGCTTCTTTGATGCATGTGGAAGATACTGTATGCTTGGGATCAATTCGACTTCTTTCGTGAACTAGTGAGTGATGGGACGGATGGATTGAAGGTGTTGATATGAAATCTTGTGTTCAATTATGGGAGGTGAGAACTAACCAACTGTTGAGTCATGAGAGAGGGAGTGTGAGTTACTCCCTTGACCAGATGGTTGAAGACTAAGTGTGAGGAGAATTTAAACCATGTACAAGTAGCTGCCCTCCTTCTAGTGCCATAAATGTTAACGGTGTTGGACCTGACAACATTCAGGAGATCACCCCATTATGAAGTCCCAACTAGACCTCACATCGTTTGGTGTGGGGTTCCCATCCTCTATGATGCCTCGGTTGCCATTGTCTTAAGGATTTTCCTGAACTCTTGCTTGGCAGCATGGGAGAGTGGTTCACTTTGTCTTCGAGAAGTGAGGTTCACATGCCTAGTGAGTGTAAGTGTACTTGTGTCAATGGTTCTTTCACTGTGAGGGGGAAAAGGTGAAGGCGATTTCCAGGTTGAAAGGGATCAGTCCCAACTCGGATAGGAACACACAACACAAAGGACATACATAGCTTCAGGCGGAGCAGTCCACTCGCATGCGGCATTCACAACATACAAGGTAAGATAACACATACAACATCACAGATTAGTCTGAGACAAGTGAAATAGTTGTTACAGTAAGGTTCATGTGAAAGGTTTGTCTGATGTCCAGCAGAGAAGTTGACATGGACGTGAAAACATTAACAGCATTTACAACACATTTCCATTAATAGATTATACACTACAACAAACGAATCAGTTCAGATGTTGAACACAGGGTTAAAGCAACATGCATTACAAATGTTAAATATCAGTCTTACAACAAATACAATACATGTGTGAAAACACGCTGGACTATTGACAGGCTTCTGAATTAAGTGAAAGTTCCAAGACACATCATTACACCATACATCACTAACCCTGTCAGCAGGGCGTTGGAGCCACTACTTACTTCTCAAAGAAAATATTACATACTCTCTTGTCTATGTGGGAGGAATTGAGTTGAAAAGTCATTTCATGTACAAATGAGGGGGTATTTATAGGCAAGGGTGAAACTGACCCTTGTGGTTGTTCGACTTCCTCATGACCATTCGAATTCCATGACTTTTCAACTTACATGTATCTATGTTCAACAAGTGGGTCTCTTGGACTTCCATGTTACATCACATTGATTGACAACAAGCCCATAGTAGAGATGTGGGCAACATGACTCATGACTTGACTCAACATGACTTGACATGACAATGTTAGTACATTTGTACTACTGCTGGAGTGCATGTTGAGCTATAGTGCTATTGAGTGGTGGATGTATTCATGGTGTATCATAGATTCACCACTACATGGTGAACTGCATGGAGTCTTAGATGGTCCTTGGTTCACTTGATGAATCTCTAGCATGTCATTCCTTGCCTTCATGTTGGAAGTCTTGACATGCTCACTTGTTTGCGAAGGTGCATGTTCATCGTGTTCATCTACTTCGCATGCTTCATTCATTTGTCTGCTGGTGAACCTGTCCATCTACATGTGCTCCCTTCGTTCATCCCATTCGTCATCTTGACATGTTTGTTGGTGTATCTGTAACTGCAGTCACTCATGAGGAGATGACATCAAATCCAAAAACCTCCTAGTCTACCATGACACATGACCATTTAGATGTAGATGATCGAGAGAGGCAGTAGGCTTGTGATGCAAGATGATGGCTCCAGGTAACTTCTGATGAAAATTGCGCAAGAGTTACTAAGATATGGAGAGAGGAAATATGAGTCAATAGTGACTGACTACAAGGTCTGGCTCAGATGGGAGGTGAAATTGTGCAAATCTTGGGAGGAACAGTCAAGGTTGCTAGAAGGAAGGGCAAGCATGCTCTCCACATTTTTCGGAATGAAAAGTCAGTAGGGGCTAGACAGCCATATTTGTGCAATTTTCCATAGGAATAGGCCATGCTACAGGAAGGGTCAGCAGGCAGGGATTGCGCAATTTTTTTGGGGAATTTCCCAGGAGATTGGCAACTAGATCTGTGCAATTCCCAGAGGGAACTACCAGTTCACTGCTGGGGTCACTGATAGCGAGAATTGCATAATTCCTAGAGGGAACTGCCATTTGGATGCTGGGGTCACTGGTAGCCAAACTTGCACAATTCCTAGAGGGAACTGCTAGTTGGCTATTGGGGTCACAGGCAGCCAGACTTGCGCAATTCCCAGAGGGAACTTCTAGTTGGTTGTTGGGGTCACTAGCAGCCAGACTTGCACAATTCCCAAAGAGAACTGCTAGTTGGCTACTGGGGTCACTGAAAGCCAAACTTGTGCAGTTCCCAAAGGGAACTGCTAGTTGGTTGCTCAGTCACCGACAACAGAAATTACGCAATTCCTGGAGGAAATAGGCATTCTGCTGCTGGGAGCTACTAGCTAGGAAAATTTCATTAAGGCCAAGAAGCCAACTTGCTGATCATCTCTGCACAATTTCTGAGTTGAGCTTACTGATGGGTAGCAAGAGGCCTGCTCATGAGCACTGCACAATTTCTGAGATGAATAGCTGGTCGATTGTCCGGGTGGCTAGCATGAGTGCTGATTGAATTGCTTGTGGGTAGCACAACTTGAAAGAACTAAGTTGTTGCTTCTGAACTGTTCTGGTTGATAGTCAATCGAGTTGAAAGCAAGGTGATGGTCCAATTGTCAGTGAGAAGTCTGGTCATCATAACTTCAACAAAAATTTCTAAGTGTGTGAACAGTCGAAAGATGAATAGGTGATCATATAGACACACATTCATATGAATTGATGACAAAATGACCAAACCATCAGGATACACATGTTCAACATGACTTACCGACGATGTAAGCAACAAGTACAATACTCATGATTGATCATTCATGATCGAAACAATGCTTGCGCTACAGTGAATGTGACTCCATGTGTGAGTGTGACAGATGCTTTCATGGCGAACACATCAAACACATACGAAAAAAATACTTTGAGCATAACCAGAACACAGCCGCAAGCATGACTTAGACATCAACATGCAGAGATTTGAATGAAATAAACGAGCAAGGCAGATGTAGAGACTCACACGAGCTCACGAAGTGAACCTGAGTGTGTGCAGTCATCAAGTGAAACTCTCCAAGGGAGGCTCCGAAATTGATGCAGGCCAAAATTTTGGGAGGTGGTTATAGCTGCTACAACAAACCCCTTAGGAACTTTTTCATTCATAGTTGTAGTTTCTTTCCCATACATGTGTTTTGTTGCTTCTTCTATTTTTTTTATTTGTTATACACCATAATGTAGTATTGATTTAACTTTAGATTTATTAGAGTATTTTATTTTTATTCTTGCAGTTATAATAGGGTTTACTTTAGTCATTTCAGTTCCTACAATAACATAGATTTACCTTTTGCAAATCATATTAGGATTTTTACTTTGTCATTCACTTTCCTACAATGAAATTAGGGTTCGCTTTCTGTCATTTAATTTTATATAATATAATAGGTTATATTTCAACTATTACCTTTCCTACAAGTTAGAAGATGTATGTTTATTATTTAGTAAAGTTTTCGATCATTTATTGTAACACATTGGTCTCTATGCATCTTAACCTCTCTTCATTACATCATATTCACAACCTAAGTAGAATATATTTCCTACGATACATATAGTATTGTTACCTCTTAATTTTTTACGAACTTCGGGTTGATAAGTAAAGTTGAACCCCCTAGGTTTTCCAACATTCATGTTGTAATACTAAGGCCCATCAATACTTAAAACAATGTCATAGCAAAAAAATGTATCAAATTTACATGGAAATAAATGAATTGTAAAACAATGAGAAATGTATACTACAGACAATGTTGTATGTCCATAAGGGGGCCATCCAGGTTATCACACAAAGCGTAGAAAAACATGAATACTACTCTAAATGATGTAAATTACTCATGAATTCACAATGGAAGAAAATGATCAACTATATGGTATCATATCACGAAGAATAGTGCATAGATTAATTCAAACTCAAGTATTTGTCTACATTAATAGTGCATATCATTTTCCTTGCTCTACCCAAAAAGGCTAATTTATATTTTTTTTGAAATAAGAAAATTATAATCAAAATTATATAAATCAAAATAAGGATGAAGACTAAGTGTTATATTGGTAACATTTTAGATTTAATCCCTATGCCTTGCTTGTATCTTAACGAATGCATATGAACATGTAGTTTAGTAATGTGTTACTCCTAAACATGTTTGATTTATTAAGATATCATGCTCACCCAATGTTGGTTGTGTTGCCATGTAACATTCCTAGTACACTGTTATGAAACCAGCTCAAGAAAAGATAGATCAACGCCTTAGAATTTAGCCTCTTCGAGGGGGCAACCTCATTTACATTACATAAATGAACAATTCTTGGATGATACAAATGAAAAGACCTCCTTTATATATATAGGAGTCTAAGGGGTCATAACATAATCAAATCCTACATAACAATAATAATGTAAGGGCACAATAATAACAATAGTGGGCTTCTATGGGTTACAATAATAACAATATGGGCGATTCATGGGTATATCAATATAATAAGTGGGTTGTACTAATAACAATAAGGGGTTACACTAGTAGTATAGGGGCCTAACATGTCATGTTAGGCCCTTATACTACTAGTGTAACCCCTTATTGTTATTAGTACAACCCCCTTATTATATTGATGTACCCA
>APFE031000246.1:41801-93561 GCA_000404065.3 Pinus taeda
TTCATGAGTCATGCTAGAGCTTTCAGGTCGCCTACTAGGTGTTTCCATTTTCTTTCTTCAGGGCATCAATTATTGATAATAATGCTTCACTATGCCCTTTGAATTGCTTCAAAATAAATTTTCAAACCAAGCTTAAGCAAACATTTTAAAAAATATACACACCTTTTTTCACTTTGTAGGAGCTTGATATTGCCTCTGATGTATCTCTGTAATTTCGGATCATCCAGTTCTAAAATTGCGACCTGCAGTATCCCTCTGTGTTCTCTTTCCAATTCCACCAGTCTGACCCCAATTGGATTCTCAAATGAAGAGTTATGCCAAATCTCCCACAATGACCTGATTATAGACTAATTCAGTAGAGTGAACTTGTACGACGTTCCACGAGTCCCTGTTTCAACCTATGGCTCTGTAAAATATATAGAAGAAACTAAAGTTCGTCCTCTTTCTGCACCTGTTTACGAAATTTCAATCCAATTCTCATAGAAACAGTTATGATGATTTTCCCCAGGTCACCTGTTTGGAATGTAATTCAGGAGTCTACAAAAAGACCAACTTCCTCAGATCATATCTCCTCAATTATAGTGCAAAATGCTCTGAAATTCGGACCCGAGATTTAGCGCGATGTCTTCTCAAATGGGTTTTTTTTCAACTTCTGAAACATCGCAAAAAAAAAGTTATAGCGAAAATGCCACGATGCCCTGTTTGGAGCAGCGAAACCCTAGAATCCAAAGCTCTGATACCAAATGTTATGAAACCAGCTCAAGAAAAGATAGAAAAGATAGATCAAACACCTTAGAATACAGTCTCTTCGAGGGGGAACCTCCTACATTACATAATGAAACAATTCTTGGATGATACAAATGAAAAGACCTCCTTTCTATATATAGGAGTCTAAGGGGTCATAACATAATCAGAGCCTACATAACAATAATAATGTAAGGGCACAATAATAACAATAGTGGATTCTATGGGGCACAATAGTAACAATATGGGCATAATAGGGGCACAACAATAGTAATGGGGTAATCACTAGTATTATGGGGACCCAACATATACTTTGTGTTTGCACTTGTGCCACATGATGAGTTGACTTCCACTTTGACTATGCCATAAAGATGACTCAATCACTTCTATGATGCACCATATGGGTGAATCACCATACTAAGTATTTGCATGCTAGTTATGTGCTTCGTTTGACTTCATTGCTTTGGGAGTTATGCTAGCCTTGGATTCTTCTACAGTTTGATAGAGGAGCTACAAAAATTGTCAACTTTTACAATACTTACGTATTATTTAGATTTTACAAAGAAAATCATATAAAATTATAGAATAATGGAATTATTACAATTGTGTAATCTTTTGCAGCTCAAATGGAAAATTTACATATGGAATGTGAGAATATCATGTAGAGAGGATGATTATGAAGGTTTCGACACGAAAAAAAAGATTTCAAACTAAAGTAGAAAAATTAAAAAATGACACTAATTTTTGGGCACATCATCCCCCCACACTTAATATATTTCATGTCCACATACATATAACAAAATTGCAAATCTTTTTTCAAGATTTAGATGTATAGTATGGTCTTCAATGCCTGGATGAGAATGTTCAAGTTGTTTTGGGTGCCCGTCTTTTTCATTGTAAAGGACCATATCAACTTACTTATTAGAATATTTTCCTTCAATTTTTTATATTTGAATGTAGTTCCATGTTAGCTTTCTTGATCTTGGAATTTTTATGTTACTAGTGATACATTCTTTTGACCATCTTGTGATTTTTCTATTTAAGGATTTCATTCCCTCTTTCGTTGTGTCCCTCTAAAACTTCAATCTCTGCTACCTCTTGTTTAATGCTTTTATTGTATCCTCCTCAATATTAATGTCCAAAGGAAAATCAAACTACATTAAATTATGAATTGGAGGTGTCTGTATGTCATTATCAAGAGAACATTCAAGAATATGAGAATAGTCTTGCACCTTTTCATTATATGCCTCCTGTTCCATGGAATTGATGTAGTCATAGAGTTTTTGTTGAATCTTGTCAACCTCTAGAATTTATTCTATTACTTTTGTTGTTTATGATTCAATATTAGATGCTTCCAACCATCTATAACATTGTAAAATTTTATATATGATCTAACATAGACACTTATTTCAATGGAAAACTCCGGGATTGAGCATCATAATTGCTAGCATAGGCTACATGGAAGCTAAGTTCCATACAATGAATATCATTGAAAATATGAGAAATTAATCCTTCAACAATCATGGAGTTTGCAAATAGATTCCTCCTAGAAAATCTTGAGCCAAATATGTAATCATTACTCCCTATAAATATTGGGCTATATGACTATTTCTTACATATTTTCAAATGCATTCCCATGTATATGGATTTGGATCCCTCCAATAGATAAACTACTTTAAAATTTTGTACCTTGTCTAACATCGGTCGTCCTCATCTACTAAGGATTTGCTAACATATAAATTTCAATGTTGATATTCATAGTGTCTAACATACTTTTATGTCTAGTGTAGCATAGTCATCATCAAGGAGTTTTAGTAAGAACTCATATTAATGTATGGTGGAAATATACTTATTGTTTCTTTTAAGGATTTCATGAACTAACCCTTATGTTACATATGTTCTCATTCAGTAACTAATGCAACTCCATGACAAGATGGATTAACAAGGGAATTATTCCTTCATAGTTATAGGTGTCTTTTTCCTTCGTGACATGTTAATTGTTAGTGTAACACTATTCAAGTGACACATGACCTAGTTGAATGTCGGCTGATTCCAACAGGAAATTGATGATAGAATTGAGAAAATGTTCCCATGAGCCTTAATAGTTGGATGATCATAATTATCAAGAGCTGACATTACTTCTACCTTATAAATTGAATTGGAGGGGTCATGAAATGTGATAATATTCTAACTTTATGTTGGTAAAAACTAGAATTGGTGTGACTTGTCAATCCTTATGAATTCAAGTGATTTTAAACCACCCTCATTAATGTATAGCAATCATTGGGATGGTATGCTAGTTCTATAGCATATGAAGTTCATTGCTACAACTTCCAGTTCTTATCCAAATTTTTACACATACACTCAAGTTTAAAAGTATCCTTTAGGGCACTTGGGTTGACTATATTTGTTTGAGATATTAAGGACTTGATTTCTTATGAATATATAATTTTTTCATGTTTTATGAGTCCAACTAATGTATGCTCATTGAGTATAACCATAGTGAACTCTTATGCTAACCATACCAAGAACATGTAATATATATATATATATATATATATATATATATATATATATATATATAGATATACCAACTGTAGTCCAGAAATATTCCCATTAAATAATTTGGGTTGAAACTACCATTAAAGTTATGGAATAATCACTAAAAAAAAAATTTATTTCTTTCAACCATAACTTATCTCATCATGTTCCATGGAGTATTTAAATTATAGTTGTTTTACCTTGTACAAATTACTTCACAAATTACTCCACCAATTTTGTTTCTTTGAAAGCCTAACTTCAATCAAAAGTATAGTCATCAAACTCTCAAGGTGTTAGACTCTTGTTTACAAATAATAACAAGCCATAATTGATGATTTAAAAAAATACCCAATCTTATTCTACATATATCATGTGAGGGTCATGTATATGTCGTGTGTTCATTTCTCGAAAACACCTACTCAATAGAATTGTTATCATGGTTAATAATTAATATACAAACTAATAAATCATAATATGCATTGAGTCTTTACAAACTTCTCCAATTTCATTTTAAATCCATATAGTCTTGAAGGGAAATTATAATCAATGCATCATGACTAACATGAAACATTAATGGAAGGCCATGATGCACTTATTACTTGTTTACAATTTTTCCATCATAATTGAATATAAATATATTTGTGCATGAATTTTTAGAATAAATGATATATTCATAAATTATAGATATATAAGGAATGAGTATTAAGAAATTTTAGTCCCTATATTGATGCACATCAACATTTCGAAAGTTCCACAAGTCACATTTCAAAAGTTCCACAAGTCATTACAGGGGTCTTCCTATCTTTAAGTCGATTTATACTAGTATCACGTGGCATGCATCATGAGACTCCTCCAAAGCAAAAGGGTCTCCTTAATTCTTATTGAAGAATGCACTTTGTGACCTATCATAAAATTAAACAACAAGAGGGCTTTTCATGAAGAAATTCATGCCTTTGGCTCTCCCTTAGCATTGTCGAAAGTTAAAAAGGGATTGTACCTATCCTCTCTTAACCCTCCTAATCATAATAGGAATCCAAAAATCTTGTTATATAAGTTCCCAATTATATTAGTAAAACGAACGTGTCCCCCTTTGCTCCAAAAAAGAGAAATATTAATCTTTATTCAAAAATTCGAAAGGTTTCAAGTTCTTGTTACTAAAGTGCCAATTCATAGAAGATTACTAGAATGATTTTTGTTGTTTTTTTTATGAATATTAAAAATATTCTTATTACTAAAGTGCCTTTGAATAGGCTCTCGACCATAACCACTCAATTATCAAGTGCAATCTATGTGTCAATACCAAGTCAAAGACCAATGTTATTAAAATGCAAATTGTAACATTAAATTCTCAGCCTATACTTATATGAATAACCAAGCCAAGCTTGGAAGAAAACATTGAAGTTCCAAGGCCCACGACAGCCAAAGAGACTCATCATCACCGTACCAAATGAAATGTACAACGTAATTCACTTTCCCATCGTGCATGTGGGAGATAGTATTTGTCCTTTTTATAAAAACTAAGGTATCCATGCTAACATCAAAGTCAAAGATCCATGCTTTACTGAGACTGCCCAAGAGACCCGCACAAAACGATATTTTTATCATCGTGTTAAAAAGGAATTACAGTGAATGTGATATATAAAACACATAGTGAACTTTCCTAAGATGCATGTGGGACATATATTTGTTTTTGTTTAAAAATAAATAAGACGAATACAGTGAAGGTCACTCGTCACTTGTTTCAATGCACCAAAGAAATGGAATATGAAAATTATTATAAGTGTTCTTTGACAAATGTCATGCTCAACATCCAAATATTCAAGTGAATATCTCCAGACCATCGAGATAGCGTTACCATTGTCTAGCGAAAAGGGTGGCCGCATGGAAAAACATGACACTACACTGAATCAAAAAGGAAATTAAGAATTTGAAAATGTAATTGTCCCAGACAATAAATAATTATCAATAACTCCGGATCAATATCATATGTTTATTGTTACGAAACATAAACATGATGATAGTTAGATGCATAGTGACGAGGAACTGCAACGCCCTCAAGACGAATCATAACTAGTCTATGTCTCTTTCTCATAACAAACCCATCAATCAAATGGGACAACATAGAGGAATTCATGAAGATATCAAAGGAAGGAAACCAAATCGTAAATGTCATAAGAAAAACCATGGAGATGAGATGTATCACAAATATAGAGAATATTTTGAAAAGTACATTATTTCAGTTGTTTCACCTTTTTTAAAAGAAAAGCATGGTGAGTTACTATTGAAATAATTCGTGAGATGTTGGAAATTCATGAGAAGATGGTCCAACGGATGAAAAATTTCTTTTGTATCATGGATGATTAACGACATCCTTGGCTGGGAGAAGTTGGACTCACATGTTTCCGTGATTTGGTCTATGATGAACTGAAGAAAAATGTGAAATATGTAGTAACTACCCTACTTGATCGAGGCTGTGACAAAGAGGCAATTGAAATAAAATTAAAAAGTCTTGGAAATTTGTATGGAGATTGAAGTGATCTCTTATATGATATCAAAGAGGAATGATTTTGACAAAACCTTCTTGGAATATGCTAAATTTTACCATTCCAAATTGGAATTAATTGATTTTTTTTAGAACTTCATTAAGGAATGGGCAACACTTCTTAAAGAAGTGGAAGATGTTTTAAGCAAAAAGTCACCAGAAAAGAAAACACATACAAAGGTATTTGTACATAAATTTAGTGAATTGCATCATAAGTATATTAAACATGTTGAAGATGCTTTTTAGGATAAATTTTGTTGAATACTTCTTTAAAGAATATTTTGTAATATGTGCTTTGGCAGTATTCCTAGCATCTTCTTCTGATTCATGCATGCATCAACTTGTGTGCACCATCCTCTCTCATACATTCTCCATGGTTCCCCTTGAGCCATTCAAATGCATTTTTATAGCAAAGTGTGAGGGTGAATAATACAAAGTATGTTATTAGCACTATGGTTGGCATATATTTAGTTACTTTTTGTTGAGGAGGTTTTGGATTCAAAAACCATGGACTCCTAATTTTTGTTTAATATAGTTTTAAAGTCCAATTTTGTATTTAATATAGTTTTCAACCATATAATATATGGTGAATGTACGTCCATATTGTAACGATTCCCAAAACCATGATAATAAGATAAAAATGGAGGTTGCATCATTCCAATGCCACTTGAGCCTAACTTGAGGTGCCACGTGGCACCATGTGATTTGGTTATGTGGCAGGCTCTCATTGGTCCACATCATATGCCACCTCCGCCACCTACTTGCTATGTGTTGACTTGTGGTGATACCATGTCACTTGGGGCTGCCACATTATCTCTGTGGGTCCCACCAAGACTGCTAACTTTGCTACCATGTGGCAGCCTATTAGAGTTCCATGTGGCACCTTAAGTTGATTTTGACTTTGAAGTTTTCCTAGTTTGACCAAAAATTTGGCTGGGCATAACATTCATATACGGGCTCAGATTGAGGCATCATTTGCATTATTGGAAACCTTTCAATGAGCTCTTATATCTGATGCTAGTTTTGTTGAGATTTGAAGTTTTTATTTTTTGAGGTTCTCCAGAGCCACCTAGATCATTCCTCCCCACTAAAGGACTTTTGGTCCACCAAAAGTATAAACAATATTGTCATATTGATATGCATAATATATTCCTCTCACATGCCACACTTTCTTCTCCTTGACCTTTTTACTTTGGAGAGTGAAGTGATGAAACTGACACATGTATCCATAAGAAAATATGTAGCTATTAACACATGTCCAACTTGTAAGATTCCAAACAAGATCATACTTTCCAGGAGATTATAAAACACTCATGGTCAAGTTTAAAACAAAAAACATGCCCCATACCATCGAAAAAAAAGGCCAAAATATCATTATGTTTCATTCATAAGTGATGTTATACACCTCATCACTTTTACAAACATTTTGGCAAATCTGATTTACAAAGATAACCATAATAAAATACTTAAAAAAATTACTCGTCTCTTACCTAAACAGGTTAATGGGATATTTTCTTGTATTTGATTACCTTGTTGATGGGTTTCATTAGCCAATTCCTTCACGAATGATTTCATATGCTCCCGAACCTTCTTTAGGTGTAGCCCGGATGGAGCTTCCAACATGTGGCTCTATGATGTCCAACGTTGTTGTAATGGTGGCAATGGTTTTTATTCCTCCAAACTTTCTTTACCTTCTTTGAATAGTTGTCTTTGGTGCAGCTCTAGTGAGGAGAACTTGCCCTAGCTCTTCCTTTGGAATGCTCACTGTCACTGAAACATTGCGATGTGTTCTCAGTGTCTTGCACTGTCTCAAAATCCATTCCTTATGCGACTTTGGAGGGTCTTTCAAATGCACTAAAATCATCATCATATTGAGAGCATGAAACTGAAGAATCATGGACATTGTTTACATTAGTTGTCGATTTTGGAGTGGGTGATGATGACTTCACATTGCACTTCACTTTTCCAAGGCCTCTTCCGTGGCTCTTAATTGAAGATGCAATATTTTCTTCTCTTCTTCTTATTCTTGTAGAATTTTCCTCATTTCAACATTCTCTTCTTGAATTATTTGGTTGATCTCCTCATTCGAATGATGACAATAAGAGGAAGAAGAAGAACATTCACTTGAATATGGAGATTTAGGTACTCCTTCTTTTATTGAAGCATTGTTTGCTTTCTCTTTCTTCTTCTTTTCCTTCTTTGCCAATTTATTCTCATACTATTCAAACAAGTTGTCTACCATGTCTATCATCTTGTAGAAGGCTTGACAGAAATATTTGTCCTTATCCATTTTGCTTCCTCATTTTGCACATCCAATATTTGGTTCTAATTCACACTTGCAATTTACATTAGCAAGAAGATTTCTTTGATACCAAAATTGATGTGAAATATTTGATTTACTGACATTAACCAAGATATTTTCTTTGGTTTATGTTAGTAGAATTGCATGAAAGAGGATGTAAAAACCATGTATTCAAACACTTAAAGAAGAAGTAGCATAAAGGAGACCATAAATATGATGCACGCAAAAGTTTGGTAACATAGTTTTTCTAGTGTGGACTATGTCTCCAGGGTCTACTTCAATAGTGGTCATGCCGCTTTATTAATCTCATCAAAATAAGGCATGTACATGGAAAAATATATCATTATACCTTGTTATACAATGACCCTCATGTGTTTTCCTATCGTGAAGAACATGTCTTCACATCACGCTTCATCTGTAGATCATTTCCCTCTTACATCATTTCCAAAAAAATATTACTTCGAACTCAGTTTTCAAGGCCAGAGCTATCCCTCAGTTTCTTCCTCGCACTGATTTGTAGAGTTTAACACTAAGCCTAGTGTCGATCAATGCTCATATCCATACATTACCTACTTTGATCCTCTTTTGGAAAGTTTTTAAAAATGGAATCGAAGCTTCCAGGTCTAGAAGCTTTGTGAACGGAAGTCTGGTAAATGGTTAGTCAAGAGAGAGACGAGAGAGACTATTTGGGCTCCTTTCCCCTATTAAAAGGGAAAAAACCAAAAGGGATAATATCTCTCCACCATAAGAGGATCCATGTCCCCTCTCTCAAGCTATATAAACTTCTCCTTTTCTAACCTCAACTAGCTAACAAAAGGGCTGGAATAATCTAAAAAATCTTGATAGCCAAAAAAACTCTCAATAGACTTAGCCTTCTAGTTTGTGCTTGTAAAGGGAGAATAAGTTTGTAGCTTGTGTGCTTTGGAAAAAAGAGGAAGAAGCATTGAAATTTCATTGTTTGAGGTGAATCATGAGATGCTAACAATGGTGCTGGAACCCAGAGATGTCGAAGGAAACTCGCAATGCTAAGGCAAAGGTTGTACTTTCCTTTTTGTCATAATAATACGACTCGTATCTTGTTTCCTATATCAATTTTGTATGGAATTTGGTAGCTTAAGACTCCTTGGGCTAGAGGGATTGTCTTTGTCCGCAAAGAGAATCTTAGGACAGAGACAACCCCTCTAGCCCAGGGGAGAGGGTCTAGCCAAAAACAAGACAATCTAACATAAGTTACCTTAGATTTAGAACGGATAAGATCCTACCTCATGTATCACTTATCCTTGTTTGATGAATTTCTTGTGTATGTGCACCAACGATCAGCTCCTTAATGTTAGTCGAGCACCTGAAAGAAATAGGCAAGGAACCAAAGCACACAAGACAACATACAATAGATTCAACCTACTTAAGAGGCTAAGGATCATTAAGCTACCAAATACCATATGGAATTGATATAGGAAACAAAATATCAGTTGTATTATTATGACAAAAAGGAAAATACAACCTTTTCCTTAGCAATGCAGGTTTCCTTCGACGTGTCTAGGTTCTGGCACCACTGTTAGCATCTCATGATTCACCTCAAACAATGGAAGGTCAAGGCTTCTTCCTCTTTTCTCCAAACTAAACAAACTACAAACTTATTCTCCCTTTTCAAGCACAAACTAGAAGGCTAAGGCTATCAAGAGTTGTTTTGGCTATCTGATTATTATGCGAGAGACCTTATCCCTTCTGGTTTGTTCCATTTTAATATGGGAAAGGAGCCCAAATAGTGTCTCTCGACTCTATCTTGACTAACCATTTACCAGACTTCCATTCACGAAGCTTCTAGACCTAGAAGCTTCGGCTCCATTTTTAAAAACTTTCCAAAAGAGGATCGGCACAGGTAATGGATGGATACCAGCTTGGATTGATGCGAAGCTCAGTGTTGAACTCTGCAAATCGGCACAGGGAAGAAACTGAGGGATAGCGCTGGCCTTGAAAACTGAGTTTGAAGGAATATTCTTTGGAAATGATGTAAGAGGGAAATGATCTATAGATGAAGAGTGATGTAAATACATGTTCTTCATGATATGGAAACACATTAGGGTCACTGTGGAGGTCCTCTAGGATTAAGGAATGGGGAGTACAGGGACAGTGACAAACCGTTGTGTAATAGATTCCCCCTAAAGCGTGAAGGCCAAGCAAGAGTGACGGGTGAAATACTTTATGAGTAGATGCATGGAACCAGAAAATGTCATTGGAAAACTTGCAAGCAAGCATAGATACTATACATCACAAAAATATCTGATAAAACATACATGAATCATGGTATGGAAGCAGCCATCCAAAAAAATATCATGTAAATGGATCCAAGGTATGGGCAAAAGCATCCAATAAAAATGATCATATCTAACCCAAGGTATGGTCACAACCATCCAATAATGAGAAGGATCACATATAACAGGCTCATGGTATTATCACAACCATCCATCTGAAAGAGACATGTATGTAAGCATGATCATGTCACATCACCTCGTAATCTGAGCCCAAGGTCTTGCGCTCCAACACAACCCGATTAAAGTACAAATTCTAGCATGTGAATATATGTTTTGAAGTTGAACATGCAAGAAAGTCATTTGATTACTGGTCAATGATGTGAACTGTTAACAAGCACATGAGAAACCACTAATAATGAGAATGGCTCTCAAGGTACCAACAACACAATTCACAGAGTTTGAATAAGGAACTAAAGTTGAACATTTGTGAAGTCACTTGATTGAAGGCCAATAATGAGAACATGTCATCTAGTGCGAAGAACTTTCCATTAGGGCATGCAAGCTCTAAGGTACTGGAAGCGAGTCTCTTGGCCAATTTTTTGGATAATGATTTGAAGTTGATAGGAAGTGACCTTTTCGAAGGAGGGCCATGATGTATCCCACATTATCAACGTGAGACAAGGGGATGCAATGATTATGGATGATACAATGAATCAGGAATGAGTGTAACTTGCAGAAGGATTAACTCTTGAACATATCGGTGACACGACTGCGGAGTTTGGCAGCTCTTTAGACCCATACGATTAGAGGTCATGATCATGTGGTGAAGATCAAATGGAAAGGAAAAAATTAGATGACCCAAACCTAAGAATGTTATGAAACCAGCTCACAAAAAGATAGAAAAGATGGATGAACACCTTAGAAGTAAGCCTCTTCGAGGGGGAAACCCCCTTTACATTACACAAATGAACAATTCTTGGATGATACAAATGACAAAACCTCCTTTCTATATATAGGAGTCTAAAATAATATAACCAAGCCAACCTAACAATAATATAAAGGCACAAAAATAACAATTGTGGGATTCTATGGGGCACAATAATAACAATATGGGGACAATAGGGGCACAATAATAACAATAAGGGATATAATGAAAATAGTAAGAGGGAATCACTAGTATTATAGGGCCCTAACATTCCTCTCTCCTTAAAAGAACTATTGTGCTCAACGCTTGAGTAGTTCTGGGCACTTTTGTATAAAATTCTCCCATGTGGAATCTTCAATGGGTAAGTTCTTCCACTTGATGAGATACTCTGAAATTGATCGGTTTTGTAGCTTTCAAGTTCTTATTTCTTTGACTGCTTCAAGTTCCAATATGATTTTTCCTTCCTCATCAAGTTTTAGCAATATTGTTTGAACTGGAATCTTGTCACCTATAACCTTCTTTAAGCATGAAACATGGAAAACTGGGTGCACTCGGAAAGCTGCAGGAAGCTCCAATTTGTATGCCATAGTACCTATCTTTCGCAACACCTGGTACGAACCATAATACTTTGGTGATAATTTATTATCCTTCTTAGCTTGCCTGAGGGACATGTGTTTATATGGTTGTAGTTGTAGGAATACCCAATCACCTACATCAAAACTTATTTCGCTGCGATGTTGATTTGCATGTTGTTTCATTCTATTCTGCGCCAAGGTGAGGTTATCCTTTAAGAGTTGGAGAACTTGTTTCTGATGCTCAATGTGATCTTCCACTACTTTAACCTTAGAATTTTCTCTTAAATATGATGTGATGGATTGTGGATGATATCCATAAAGTGCCATAAATAGGGTCATTTTTGTTGCAGTATGGAAGGAAGTTTTATACAACCATTCAACCAGAGGTAACCATTTGACCCATTGTGTTTGTTTATTAGATACAAAGCAACGAAGATATCCTTCCAAACATTATTTTACTATCTCAGTTTGCCCATCAGATTGAGGATGATAAGATAAGTTATGAGCTAACTGGGTACCAAGACAAGAAAATAATTATGTCCAAAAATTTCCAGTGAAAATGGGATCTCTGTCACTTACAATAATCTTTGGGTTTCCATGTAGCTTTTGAATTGTTTCCATAAATCCAGTAGAAATTGTACTCACTTTAAATGAATGAGATAATGCATAAAAGTGTGCATACTTGGTAATTCTGTCATTTACCACCATCATAACACTCTTTCCTTCGGAATTGGGTAAACCTGTAATAAAATCCATTAAAACCTCCTCCCAACATTGGCTTGGAATGGATAAAGGTTGTAATAGTCCTGGGGTCTTAATTGTTTCAACTTTATTTTGTTGGCAAATTAAACATTCCGCGACAAACTTTTGAATATCTAATTTAAGGCCATCCAAAAAAAAATCCTTCTTAAACCTGTGGTAGGTTTTTAGAAATCCTAAGTGCCTTCGAAGGGAGAGGCATGCAATTCCCTAAGAATCTTTTGTTTGAGTTGGGAATTCTTACATAGGTATAATTGATCCTTTTACCACAACGAATCATTTTTCCAGCTAAATGTATCAAATATACTGGGATCTTGTTGTATCTTTTGAATGAGTGCCCACACTTCCTCATCATTCTTCCATTCATCCCTTGCTTCGTTTATCCAATCTAGTTGCATAATAGAAATGGTGCAAAGAAATGCTTCCAAATCCTCATATTTTCTTGAGAGTGCATCTGCCACAACATTTTACTTCCCTTTTTTGTAGATGATTTCAAAGTCATAGAACAAAATATTTGTGACCCATTTTTGCTTCTCTTTTGAAGATAATATTTGTTCTAAAAAGTATTTAAGACTATCATGATCTGTTTTTACCTTGAAGTGTCTTCTCATTAGGCAGGGCCGCCATTTTTTAAGTGCATGTAGTATTTCCAGCATTTCCTTCTCATAAATAGCTTTATGTAAATACTTTCCTTTGATTGGAAGACTTTCGAAAGAAATGGGTCTTTCTTCTTGCATTAAAACCACACCAATTCCATTTCCCGAGGCATCACATTCCACAATAAAGGTTTTTGTGAAGTTCGGTGTAGCTAAGGCTAGTGCTTGGCACATTGCCTCTTTAAGATGTTCAAAGGCCTTCGTTTCTTCTGGAGTCCGTGAGAATGCATCTTTCTTCAATAATGTTGTTAGAAGTGTTGCTATTCTCCCATAATCCTTAACAAACTTCCGATAATACCCTGTCAACCTGAGAAATCCTCGTAGATGCTTTATGGATGTGGGGATTTTCCATTCCTTAATGGTTTTAATTTTGCTAGGGTCTACCTTAACACCTTCATGATATACAATATGACCCATATATTCCAACTCTTGTACTCCAAAGAAATATTTGGAGATTTTTGCATATAATTTTTTCTCCTCCAATAGTTTGAGCACCATGTCAACATGTTGGACATGATCCTTCCAAGACTTGTTGTAGATTAGTATATCAACAAAAAATACTAACACAAATTTTCTAAGGGTTTGAAAATGGAATTCATCAAACCTTGAAGCATAGAAGGTGCATTAGTAAGGCCAAAAGGCATGACCAAAAATTCATAATGACCCTCATGAGTCCTAAATGTTGTTTTCGGAATGTCTTCTATCTTCATTTTGATTTGATGATAACTGGAATGAAGGTCCAACTTGGTGAAGTAAATTCATCCATGCAATTCATCCAATAATTCATCACTAACAAGAATGGGAAATTTATCTTTAATAGTGAGCTTGTTGAGCTCCCTATAATCTGGACACATGCGCCATGATTCATCCTTCTTGTCAACCAATACTACTGGAGTAGAGAAAGAACTTTGACAAGGTTGAATTATACCAGCCTCTAGCATTCATGCAACCATACGTTCAATTTCACTCTTTTGGACATATGGATATCTATAAGGCCTGATGTTTGGAGGAACACTTCCTGGAATAAAATTGATAGCATGATCATGATCATGAATAGGTGGGAAGCCTTTGGGAGTTTCAAATACCTTGGAATGATTTTCCAAGACTTTTTGGAGATCTAGATAAATGGATGATTTCAATGTGGGAACCTCTAGTGAACATAATTGTGCAGTTATGCCTTGTTGTTGTTTCTTTAGAATCATTGTCATTCTATTAGAGCTAATTATGTTTCTCGGTTTCCTTGCGATACCCCTTAATTCAAATTCCTCTCCTTCTGAAGAGAATTTCTTGAAAAGTTCTTGAAAATAAAAAGCTATTGTACCCAAGGATTGTAGCCATTGGACTCCTAGTACAACATCAGCACCACCCATTGGAATGGAAAGAATTTGGCTATTCAATACATTTTCTCCCATGGATAGCTTGATATTATGGCACTTTCCTAAGAAATTTATGGTTCCTCTACTTGCAACCATCACTTGATACTCTAGTGCTGAATATAGGAAGCAATTCAATTCCTTGGCTATCTTACAATGAATAAAATAATGGGTAATTCCTTAATCAATCAACACTATTACCTTTTTCTTCTTGATATGCCCTTCTATCTTGATAGTTTGAGGAGTGGTAATTCCAGCCAATGCATTACAAGGTATGGTCAGATTCACTTCTTCTTTTTCTAGGGTTTGTTTCTGGTGTATATCCTCTTCTTTTGACGTTTCTTGTTCCTTTTCTTCCTCCTCCTCACAATCTATGTAAAACAATTTCTTCTTGGCACACTTATGACCTTTAGTGTATTTGCTATCATAATTGTAACAAAGCCCTTTTGCTAGTTATTCTTCTAATTGTTGTGGTGTCAACCTTGTAGGTTGTAGATGGCTATGGGAAGTAACACTTCCATCTTTATGATTGTGAGTGGTAGGTTTCCTTGTTGCCATAATTTTACTTTCCATTTTTCTTGCCAACCTGAATGCCTTCTCCAATGAATCTGGTTCCCGGAGGTGAACCTCATGTTGGATGTTATCTTTTAAAGTCCCTATGAACAAATAAATCCTATGCTCCTCTGGAATATATTTTTGGAAGTACTTAATGTGCTCCATCATTGAACCCTTTTGTTTGAGATTTATCAATTGGCTAAAAAAAGTGTTTCTTTTTGTATCCTCATAATGTGTTATCATTTCATCCATAAAAATAGCCCAATTGACAATTTGTTTAGGAGAGCAAAGCCGTTGATACCATACAAACTGATTTGGTTCCAAATATAAAGTTGCAATGCGTACCTTTTGTGTGTTTTGCACATTATGGAGATCGAAAAATTGCTCCATCTATAGTGTCCATGTTTCAGGATCCTTGCCATCAAACTTCCTCATATCGATCTTTGGAACATGGTGGTTCTTTGATCCAATGATTAACATGATTGAAATCATGATTAACATTTATTCTTTTCTCATCATGAGTTTCCTTTACCACCCTTTCGTCATTACTAAGCATTTCTTGTAAAAACTTTGTCAAATCTGTCTTCAAATATTCCATTCCTGACTTCAAATTTATCTTCAAATCTATCTTCAAATCGTCCATCTTAGCTTCCATAACATCCATCTTAGCTTCCAACCCATCCATCTTAGTTTCCATGCCGTCCATCTTAGCTTCCACGTCATTCATCTTAGCTTCAACGCCTTTCTTTAAACCATTCATCTTAGCTTCCACACCTTTCTTTAAACCATCCATCTTAGATTCCACGCCATACATCTTAGCTTATATGTCTTTCCTTAAACCATCCATCTTAGATTATGTTACTTTTTGTGTGAGTGACATTTGTTGCACTTGGTCTCGTAATTTTGATATATTGTGTTGCATTTCTTCCTCTTCTACATGAGTCATGCTAGAGCTTTCAGGTTGCTTATTAGGTGTTTCCATTTTATTTCTTTAGGGCATTAATTACTGATAATAATTCTTCACTATGCCCTTTGAATTCCTTCAAACTAATTTTTCCAACCAAGCTTATGCAAAAATTAAAAAAAAAAACTACACACCTTTTTTTTCCACTTTGTAGGAGCTTGATGTTGAATATGATGTATTTCGGTAATTTTGGATCTCCAAGGTCTGAAATTTCTTCCTAAGGTAACCCTCTGAGTAATATTTCTAAATCAACAAGTCTGATCAGGATTGGATTCTCCAATCAAGAGTTATGCCAAATCTCCCACGATGACCTGAGTATAGACTTGTTCAGTAGAGAAAACTTTTACGACTTGCCGTGGGTCCTTGTTTCAACCTTAGGTTATGAAAATGTTACCCAAAAAACTACAGTCCGTCCTCCTTTTATAACTTCTTACGAAAATTCAATTTGATGCTCTGAGAGAAATTTATGATGATTTTCCCAAGGTGACCTATTTTCCATGTAATTCAAGGGTCTGCAAAAACCCTCCTAAAATACAATGAGACAAGATCTGAATTTTAGATCCGAGGTTCAAAACGTTTTTTTCTCAAATAGGTTTTATTTTAGTTTCTAAAACTTCGTAGCAAAAGAGATAGCGAAAATTCCACGATGACCTGTTTTAGATGAAATTTTGGAACTTGAAGAAACCCTAACCTCCTCAGATCATATCTTTGAAAATATAGTGCGACAAGATATGAAATTCAAACCAAAGGTTCAGAAATATTTCCTCTTAAATGGGGTTTTTTTTGCGCTTCTGAAACATCATAGAAAAAAGTTATAGCGAATATGCCACGATGACCTATTTGGAGCAGCGAAACTCAAGAATCCAAAGCTTTGATACCAAATGTTATGAAAGTAGCTCACAAAAATATAGAAAAATAGATGTACACCTTAGAAATAAGCCTCTTCAAGGGGGTAACCTCCTTTATATTACACAAATGAACAATTCTTGGATTATACAAATGACAAAACCTCCTTTCTATATATAGGAGTCTAAGGGGTCACAATATAACCAAGCTGGCCTAACAATAATAATATAAAGGCATAAAAATAACAATAGTAGGATTCTATGGGGCACAATAATAAATATATGGGGACAATAGGGGCACAACAATAACAATAAGGGATACAATAACAATAGTAATGGGGGAATCACTAGTATTATAGGGTCCTAACAAAGAAGGTCAATGATGAAGTGAGGATATCCCAACACGGCACGAAGCAAAGAGTGTCATATTCAAGAGTGACAAGTTGCCAACACAATTGGTAAAAATTTTCCATTTTCCCCCACCATTCATGGAAGGCACCCAATTATTTTCTATCACCAACTTGAAGGGAATAACATATGCTTGTAAGATAAGTCCATCCTTCGGATGGATCTGACCTAGTAAGATTAACAAGGCCTAGGAAGGAGAATTTCACGTCTGTCATGGTGATGAATCCGATGTCGTTAAATCTTAACAAGTCTAACAAAGGAAAAACTTGGTATCTTTTTCATGTTTAGAGAGTTTGAAAAAGACACGAAAAATTAAACTCCAAAAGGTCCCTTTTTCGTAAAGTTATCTCTCGAGCCTAAAAAGGTAGAAAACAATACTCGAGAGGACCTCTTGGCCATGTCAACCAAGGAGTACCCTTTTCGTAAATAGTTTATTCCAGCCCGAAAAGGGGGTAAACACATACTGGGTAAACAATGTTTTAGAACCATTTACAAGGTCAAAATGACAAGAGCTTGGCAATATTTTGGTGTTTTGAGAGTCGGAAAAGAGCATAAAGTAGACTCCCCATTTTTATTTACTTTAACAAGTCAAAAAGGGAAAAATACTCCGAAATCTTTTCATTTCCACTTTTTATGAGTCAGGAAAACAACTTAAATACGACTCTAGTTTTGCATCATTGCTAGCAAACCATCACCTGTTGTTGCACAAGAAGCAAACACATTATCCATTTCTAAGGAAAAATGGTGAAAAAATACTTTTAAAACCCTAAAATACTATCAAAACTTTATAACAATGGAAAAAAGTAAAACTTTTTTACCATTTACCTCATTTGAGTAGTTTTTTACCCACTTTTCCCCTAGATCTTTAGGAGTAGATCGCTGTGAATCCAAGAAGTCGATCGTCAAACTGTTCGTTGTAGTTAAGAGCCATGACCCTACTCTTCACATTGATTCCTGTTTTTTAAGCATTTAACCCTTGTTTTAATGGATCTGAGGGATTTTTTGCAACAAAAAAATTCGTTGATGGTCAGCGCAGGATCCGGGCATAAGATCATGTTGATCAATAGATTTTAACACAGGGTCTCACACCATCGATGCTCTTGTTTTAAAAATAGTCACGCCAGTGTAGAGAACCAAAAAGATGCAATTTCTACCCAAATTCAATGTTTTAAATCGAAATTTTCCCTTTCAAGGACTGATGTTCAGTTAAATGTGGGGTGTTTGTAGGAAAATGAAGGCGAGAAAATGGTGATTGAGTGGAAAAAACATGAAGTTGAAAGAATAGACCAAATGGCCTTGGAGGATCCAATTATCTTGATGCATTGAGGAACTGTGGGCTCCTCAAATTCTTTCTGACACCAAGCCTACGGGCTCAACCTGAGCTACTGAAGTACTTGATGTTATGGGATATTAGACAGAAGGTATTTGTGATTCATGACCAAGAGTGGGAGTTGGAGACTTTAGACATTTATTTCATTACTGGACTATCTCACAAAGGGGAACCAGTCCAACTGCATGGAGGCAGACCTATTAGGGCGAGCGTAAACATGTTTCTTGCCCAAGATTGGCTAGGAGCTCTAAAATCGACAAGTGGCAAGATTGATATTATGACAATAAATGATATTCTATTGAAGGTGATACTTTTGACCATCAACCGAGTAGCTGGGGCTTAGGCACTACATGAGTCCAACAAATCTCAGTTCCAATATGCTATGGATTGCATGGTGCCCACTATTTTCAATTGGGTAGAAGCAATGAAAGTAAACATGAAGCAGAAACTATCCAAATGCAAAACAGGGAATTTGAGGCAATTTGGATATGGCTCTATCCTAGTAACCTTCTTCTAGGAATGAATCCCACTATTCCATTATTAGATGGTGGAGGTGAACCCCCCAATACCACGAGATCCAAGAATGGTTCGATGGAGCAAGTTCATGCCCAAATCTAGAGGGGGGCAAGAAATTTCTTACAGGCCTGCATTATTTATGTGGCTTATATGATAGCTGATCGTTGTGGGGGATTGGCCATACAACGGGAATGACCTCCACAATGATCCTGACACACCACTCCCATAGGGAGAGGTCTTCGATAATGGAGGTGAGGAAAATAATTTTGTTTTTGGTTTTTTATTTTCTTTGAATATATGTATTCATGACACCTTGACTTTGTAATTGCAGATGTTGGACTAGAGAGACTAGCAAAGATGTCCCCAATAGCGAGACGCGTGGCTCGGCAATTCGAGGTCACTCCTTACCAGGAAGGAATTGAAAATGAAGAGGAGATCGCTCGAAATCTAGATAACCTAATGGGATGGATTCCTAAGTATGCACGGATCAAGGACATTCCTCACTGTTATGAGTGGCACACAGTGGGAGTGTCAGATCAGATCCATCGATTACTGAGTCATGTTGTGCGAGTAGTAACATGCTATCACGAGCATCACACAGAGTAGTCCATAGTTATCATTTACAGTTTTGAGGCCTGCGAGCCATGGATGTACTTGGAACACATATATTATTTTTTGGATTTTGTTGTATTACACTCAAACATTCTCGACATATATATGCTATATTTCATGTTTACTATGATACAAAGTTTTTCACATATTGCGTAAATGTCTATCTAAAACATAATTATCCAATGCATCTATTAATGTATTCATATGCTTAGGAATGTGATGATATGTAATATAATCAAAATTTATTTCCAAGAGACAAATACAAAAATACAATCTCAATATTTGAGGGTTTCTGACAGAATATTTCCAATTGAGTTGAAGGAAACAAGTTTCAGATCAAGGTTTACAACCATCTTTCAAATGTCAAAAGCAATAGCTTCTGACAAGATTTTGAGAACTGCGCTATATTCAACAATGTTATTAGTTGTTGGAACCAAACAAATACCTTGAAAATAAATCAACTCACCATTGAGGGTCATAAATAGCCCATGTTGTGCATCATAAATTCTGGGTACTACGACAAGCACCATCAGCGAAATTGACATAAGGAGTCATAGAAATCTACAAAGCAGGTGAAGACATAATAAGCAAGAAAGCTGCTTGAAAAAACACACCAAACCAAACTGCACAAAAAGTAATAACACACTTATGTACATAAGTAACCATGAAAGACGACTCACACATAATACTTTTTTAGGTATAGCCCATTGCAGGGCTTGTGCAAAGGGTTACCCTCATAATCAATTAGCTCATAGGCCCCTTTTTTGCAGTACACACTTGAAAACATAGGGTCCATGCCACATGGGTTTGAATTTTTCTACCCCTAGCTTATCATTAGCTTGGTAATATAGAAAGACCAAATCACCCTCAGAAAAAGTAGGAGGAGAGACCAACTCATCAAAATGGGATTTAACTCACTTTTTCTATGCTTCAATAACTAAAGAAGCAAGATGATAGGTTTCATCCAGTCATTCTATATAGAGGAGACACTCCTCTTGAGACGAGGTATCAAGGAGTAATTCGACAACCAATTTGAGTGAGGGAATTTCAAATTCAAACAGTAAGGTAGCTTCTAGACCATAGACTAGCTGAAAGGATGTGAATCTAGTTGTGTCTTTAGTCGAGGTTTGGTAGGCCCACAGAGCTGAAAAAATCAGGAGATGCCAATTGGATTTGTGCATCCCAATGGTGCACTGAAGCATAGTAACTAAAACTTTGTTTACTGCTTCAACTTGGTCGTTGGCCTGAGGGTAATAAGGATTAGATCCATTGTGATGTAAGCCCAATTTAGAAGTTAGCTCAGCCATCATATAATCACAAAAATTGGAGCCATGGTGAGTGACAATGGATTGAGGCACTCCAAACCTAGAAATCACATGATTGAAGAGAAATTCACAGCCATTTTACCATCAGCTGAAAATATAGGCATCTCTTTAGCCTATTTGGTGAAGTAATCCACGGAAATAATAATATAACCATGACCCCCGAGCGAATGAGGGTTACATTTCATAAAAATAATGCCCCATTTGGCAAAGGGACCAACAGTAACAATGGGGTGAAGGATAGCGGGTGGTGCGCATATTTTCCGTTGATAAATCTGGCACTTGTGGCATTCACAGACAACCAAAATTAAATCTTTAAATATGGAGGGGCAAAATAGCTAGCGCGGAGGATCTTTTGAGCAGTGTCATAGCCAGACAAATGACCACCACATGCGCCAGAATGGCAATCATTTAGGACACTTTCAACCTCATCAAGAGTTAATCATCGACGAAGAATCGAATCAACACCTGATCCAGGTGGATATTGGTGGCCACCCACCAATTCCACTTGGACCCCCACCATTGTTTCTTTTAGTTTTTCAGTTTCCTTAATTGTAGTACAGTTTACTTTTTTTAGGAGTTTTTTGGGTTCTAAACCTCCCGAGCCATTTTGAGGCCCTAAACAACTTTTTTTTGGAAATCTACTTCCAACGACTAAAGTTAAGTCATTCTTTTAGTCCTAGTCCTTGGAGATATCTTTCCAACAGGATATCATGCATGTTAAATGGAGATAATATGACCAAGTCATGACCCCGAGAAGTTGGCTGCCCAGCTAAACCCAACGCGGCCCATAAAATATTGGTGTTACATCTCCTCGGGTTAGGGTTTTCATTGTTTCGGGTTTTCTCTTATTGTCCAATAATAAACAGGCCCTTAGCCTCATTGTAAGGCAATTCAGAGGCATGTAGCCACCACATCTCTTCTCAGAGATAAGCTACCATCGCCAAGCTAGTCTCATTTCCATACTATTTGTAAGCATATTTCATTATTTGATATTAATAAAAGGAGGTGTTATTTTTGTTCCATCTCTGTATTTATGGTTATATCTATAATTTTTTGCGTTCATGTTTAAATTTAAACCAATGGTATCAGAACAATTTGCTCTTTCTCTATTTTTCTTTGCATCTCCCCAATGAGGTCGGGATATTAGGAGTTAGGGGTTGAACTAGTTGAACCTTTGCAAGACCAGCGTCGCAAATCTCAATGGCCTCGGATGAAAAGAAAGACAAGGGGGCAGGAGATCCTATCAAAATATTGCTCGAAGAAGCCCTCGAGCAACAAAGGAATGTGATGATGGACAACTTTGTCCAAATCCTTCAATGGCTATCCAGGGGCAATGCATTTAATAGCTACTCTAGAAATGCCACATGCTTTAAGGTACAAGTTAACTTTGAAATCCTCATATTCAAGCGTCAGATAGATGAAGATGTCATAAATAAATGGTTAAATATGCTAGAAGGGTATTTTTCTATTAATGATTTTTCCAGCGGAGAAAAGATTACTTTCGCTCTTCTCAAAGAAGCCCCCCATGTCAAGGACAAGTGGGAAACCCATTGCAAGCAAAACGCTGAAAGTACGAAATCGTTGTTTTCAACTGCTCCCACTTGGAATTCATTTTGGGATGTCATCAAGGAGCAGTACTTCCTTGTCGGGATCTATGAGGACAAATGCATAAAGTGGACCACGCTACGACAGGGAAGGGCCCAAGATGTGCCAGATTTTACAAATGTTTTTCATACCCTATGCACAAAGTTGGGCATAAAGGATTCTGAGAAACATTTGGTACTCAATTACTACGGCTTCCTAAATAGATACATCCAAGACATGATGGAGTTCTTGGACACTCCTTGCTCAGCTCGACATACCGATACGCTATGAAGATTGAGCAGAAGTTTAAACAAAAGAAGTGAGACTTTGGATCTGCGAATCCAAACAAAAAAAGACAAATCCAAGGCGAGGTGACCCAAGACAACTCGTTAAACCCGCAAGAAAAGAACAACACCACAAAGTCAAAGAAGGACACAAGAAAGTTGTGTGAGTTCCATAAGAGCCCCATTCACAGCACAAGTGAGTGTCAGGCCAAGCAGTCACTAGTGGCTGAGTTGAAGGCTTCAAAATCATATGCATGTTCTGACCCTGAGTCAGACCCGACAAGAGGAATGAAAAATGGAATTAGATCATTGATACGGAGCCCAGTGCCACTATTTCCACCACTAAGATCCAGAAGAATGAGCTGGAAAATCCAGAGGGGGAGGAGCGTCTTTTCCACTGACAAATGGGGGTGAAGGGTTCACTGCTACAATTAATTATTGACAATGGGAGGCAAAATAACCTCATCTTAGCAAAGGTCATGAAGTGGTTGGGACTACTGACCATACCACACCTACAACCATACAACACCGGGTGGCTTCACCAAGGTCAAGATATTCGAGTCCGCCAACAGTGCCACCTTCCCTATAGAATCAAGCCCTTCACAGATGAGGTATTGTGAGATGTTGCACCTCTTGTGATGTATTATTAGGCCAACCATACTTGTGGAAGAGACATGTTGTGTATGAGTCAAGGCCTCGCACTGTTGTTATTTCTTTGTGTAATACATTACATAGGGTACCAGAGGTAGCCCCACCTACCACCACTTCTTTGATCTTTGCTAAGAAAAGCAGTAAGATCATCTCCCAGACTAGGAAATTTATTTTCTTTCTGGTTCACTCTCAAAGTAAGGGGAAGATCATAGCTGTTGGAGAGGTAAATCCCCTCTACAGATAGAGGTGATCCCTACTAGCCCAAAACGGGTCTAGCAACAATCAACAATGTTATCACGCAAGTTCCTAATTGTAAATAAAAGGGTAGGTGAAGAGGACCTACTTGAGATCCAACGCTTTATTTTGATGAAGAGACGTCGCCCACATTCCTTTGCTTTGGCCGGTCACGATCCTCCACTATCCACGTGAATGGACACCTGCACACAAAGAGAACAACACAAACACAAGCATAAAATCTAATACATGCAATTATATATCAGTCAGGAAAGATATAATTCAACATCAACCATTACAAGTACAACGAGAATGGAACCATAATGATAGTCATCTATTTATTAATATTCAACAAAGGAGAATACAACCAGCGTCCTGACGTCAAGTCCTCCTTTGGCTAGGTGCTCAGCTACACAAGTCTTGCAAAAGCTTGAAGGGGTGAGGGACAATCTCTCTCTCTCTTTGACAACAAGATCTCCTTACTTAAGTAAAGCCTTATGGATGCAAAGAAGGCTTCTTACAACTCCAATCTTTTGATATCTTCCTTTCAGCACGAGTATTGCCACAAGAGTCAGAACTAGCTTGCTCAAGCCAAAGAAACAAGCTTTTATAGAGGAAAAGGACGAGATAAGGTCAATCCTCCACAATCATGGATTTGGCTTCATCACTTGGAAACTTCCATGGAATGGTGGCAAACAAATTTCCATCCAAGGAGATTCGAAGCCAAACCATCCTCACCCAACTTGGAATCAGTTTGGTGAATGAGGTGGACAGAACCTTCGGAGGTTTGAGTGGTTAAAAACTTTGCCCAAAATAATTGGCGCGATTGCGACTCTGGGATATAGCGCTAATGGCGCGCCCTTCCATTAGGATTTTCCCCATTGGCGCGAGCATAACACAGGGCACCAGCGCTAATGTAAAAAGGGCTATTTTTAGGGGAAATGAGCAGGAGAAGTCTTAAGGGCATATGAAAATCATGTTTAGAGGTAAATAAGGCAAGTGGTTTCAAGTCTTGTCACTTCCCACAAGTTCCGAAATGGGTCCTCCAAGATGCAGGAGAGGGGTAACAGGGACGGTGAGAAACGGTGACAAATTACTGTGTAACAGGTGCCCCCTAAAGCATGAGGTCCGAGAGAGAGAGGGATGAAGTGCTTTACAAGAACATGTGTGACTAAAACAATGCCGCCGGAGAACCTGCGAAAAGAAGTACAACTGATATCTCAAGTACATGATATATATGAGGTATGGGTGCAGCCATCCGTAACAGAGTATAAAAATGGATCCTAGGTATGGACGCAGCCATCCGATAAGGATCTGTAAATGGACTTAGGTATGGTCGCAACCATCCAAGGAATGAGTCATGTAATGATTACAATAATCCACAAAATTCAACCCGGATCTCAATCTGCACAATCTGGGGTCTTGCGCTCCAACTCGACCCGGACATAGTACAAGTTCAAGCATGTGAATATAGGAGTCGAAGTCGAACATGCATGAACATCGTCTGATTACCAGTCGATGATGAAAACTATTAACAGACGCGAGAGGTGCCATAAATAATGACGATGGTCCTCAAGGTACTATAGGTACAATCCACAGCATGCGAATAAATGAGCCGGTGTCGAACACTCGTAGAATCATTCGATCGGAGGCCAGTGATGAAAACCTCACGTCGAACATGAAGAACTTGCCATTGAGGCATGCAGGCTCCAAGGTACCAGAAGGGAGTCTCTAGGTCACCTTCCTGGATAATGAGCTGAAATCGACAGGAAGTGATCTTCATCGAAGGTGGGCCATAATGTTTCCCACATCATCCACACGAGACGGAAAGAGACAATATGTTTTGTGTGAGATATCGGAGGGAGGTTAAGTATTCTTGTAGAGGCCAACCTCTCTTGAACATATCGGCGGCACGACGACGGATTTGGCAGTATTTGAGGTCAAATGATCAAGGGTCATGATGACAAGATGATGAGCAGATGGATGGTCAAATAGGATAACCCAAACCCATGGAGGAAAATGTGAAATGAGATGAGATGTCCCCACCCAGACACGAATGCAAACAGTGCCATGTTCAAGAGCGACATACTGCCGATGACGACGATTATGATTCCTTTATTTCCCCCACCATTTCTGGCGAGTACCCCGGTTATTTTTGGATGACAAGCTTGACGGGGATAGCATATGCTTGAGGGGCGTCATTTCGATGGAATCCGATGTCATTAAGTTTTAACGAGTTTGACAAAGGAAGAACTCGGCGTCTTTTCATGTTTAGAGAGTTTGAAAAGACAGCAAAAAGAAAATTCCAGGGGCGTCCTTTTTCGTAACGTTGTGTCTCTCGAGCCCGAAAAAGTATAAAACTATGCTCAAAAGAACCGCCCGATCGTTACGACCAAGGACTACTTTTCGTAAGTAGTGACATCGATCCGAAAAAGTAAAAAAGCGATTGATATCACATCATTTCGTTTCCATTAACGAATCTGAAATGACAAGGGTCCGACAATCTTTTCATGCTTTATACGGTCGGGAAAAAGGGCTTAAAAACGACTGCCTCTTATTTACTTTTAACGAGTCAAGAGGAATAACTCGGAAATCTTTTCACATTTAGTGAGTCAGAAAAGAGCTAAAATATGACTCCATGATGACTTTTTCGTGTATTTACCGAGCCCGAAAAAGTATAAAATACAACTTGTTTTACCGTCAAAGCTGTGCAAGGGACCTGTCGTTGCACAAGAAGTAAACGTAAAACCCATTTTCGACCAAGAATACATTAAAATACTCAAAAATAACCTTTTTAAAGCAAAAATGAGTTTAAAAGCTTATAAATAGGGTGAAAATGTAAAATTAAAATTACTTTTACCATTTTACCTCTTGAAGAGTAAAAAGAGTCCATTTGGGAGGCAAACTTCACGCAGCGATTGCGATCAATCCAGGCAACCATTTGCGACCTCGTCAGTTCCAGGTAAGAGGCGCTTCCCTTAGCTCCATTTTCGTACCATTTTTAATTCATTTAGTTCCTAATTGGGCCCCAGCAAGGGGGAATTTCAAAATTAGGGCTTCGCCCCATTGGCGCGGGTATCCAGCGCGGACCCGCGCTAATGGGGTAAAAAACCCAAGGGAGCCCGCCATTAGCACGACTGTTTTAAGAACAGTCGCGCTAACCGCACAACCCAATTTTTCCCATGTTTTTGCCTGTCCAAATTGAATTTTCTCTGGATTAGCATTTGTCTAATGTTCTAATGAAGGCAATTTTGTCCTTGTGGGTGCAGGAAACAGGTCAAAATGGTGGTAGTATGGAAAGAGCGAGAACATGACATTATTGATGCCTCAGCCATTGAGGATGAAGGGTGCATGAACGCCCTAAGGGATTGCGACCTTAAGAAATTCTTCCTTACATCATCCATGCGGGCGCAACCTGAGTTGTTGCAATTTATCATTGATGCTTGGGACGTAGATGACCAAGTGTTTCGTCTGTGGAATTAGACCTTGGAGCTCGAGGTCTCCGACGTGTATTTCATTACAGGATTGTCACGGAGAGGGGTGGTTCCTATATTGACAGGCAATAGACCTTCTGGGGAGAAGGTTGGTTAAGTGAAAGCTCGAGTGTACCCCGAAGCACAATTTTGGCAGCAGAGTGCAAAGGTGTTGATCACCACCATCCAGGATTTGACGTTGAAAGCCATCCTCTTCACCATCACACGTGTAGCTAGGGTACAAGCGCCCCATGAGGCCAGTAAGAACCACCTGATCCTAGCGACTGAATGCCTTAGTCCGACCGTTTTTAACTGGGCTGCCGTGGTGACTACTAATATTAAAAGGCAACTCACTAATTGCAAGCGAGCTAAGATGAAACAGTTTGCATACGACTCCATTGTGGTATCGTTCTTCCTGGAACGAATACCACTATTCCAGATTCAGAGAGTTGTGGTGGCAGATACATTGCCACAAGAGCCTAGAATGGCTCGCTGGGCAGCATTGATGTCCAGGGGAGGAGGAGGCCAGGAGATGTCATGGCATCCCAAGTTCTTCATATGGCTCCGACGGCAGTTCATCGTGATCTAGGATTGGCCGTATGCAGGGACCAGTTTCATGGGAGACCCAGACCTTCCACTACCAGAGGGGGAGGAATGGGAGGAGGAGCTAGGTATGTACTCCTTGATTTTGATGTTTTCTATTTTCTTTTGTCTTTTTCGATACATGCCTGTTCTAATAATGATTATATATGTACGCAGATGTGGGTCCAGAGCGACCAGCCGGACTATTCCCTACAGCGCGAAGAGGCCAACCCGCAACCGACCCACCAACAGTGGGAGAGGAGTGATTCATAATCTCGAGGGGCTTGCCCAAGGGATTCCTGGTTATGCCAGATTGGCAGATGTTCCTCTTGCTTACCAGAGGCATACAGTAGGGGTGCTGACTCGTGTCCATCATCTGCTGAGATGATTGGTGTGAGCGGTGATGTGTTATCATGAGCACCACCGTGCTTAGGCTACTTAGACTTTATTTTCTGCATATATATTTTTTGAGAGACAGGTGTCTCATATGTATCGGGAACATAGACTCTATCTAGACATGTACATTCTATTTTTTGAGCACCTCAGTGCACCACACCATATATATATATATACATACATGGTGTTTTTATTGTATCTTATGCTTCTCATGTTTTGTTGATTTACATATTACGCAAATGTCTGTCCAATACATAATTAGCCAATGCATCGGTTACGGCATTAAGTCTTCTTGGAATGTGATGATAAGTAATGTAATCAAAATCTCTTTCCAATAAATTAACACATAAATACAACCTTAAAATGCGATGATCTTTAACGGAATATCGCCCATTGAGCTGGTGGACTACAAGTTGCGAATCTAAGTTTACAACCAATGAGCGGATTCCAAGGTTAATTGCCTCAGCTAATAATTCAATTACAACACTATATTCAGCCACATTGTTTGTTGTACAACCCAGACACACTCCTTGAATATCTACTAACTCACCATGAGGATCGTATATCACCCATGCCGCAGATGAAAGATTGCGAGTACTGCGGGAAGCACCATTAGCGAAACCAACGTAAGGTGATCCAGACATCTGTTCAAGAAGCAAAAGAAAAAATAAGCGGCGATAATGCCGACACACTGAGATAAAAAATAAACAAACACACAACACACTGTTAAAAAGCACATGCATGTACAAAATAAAAGAGAGAGCGCCTGGACTCAGGCATAATATTTCTTAAGATACAGCCCATTGCGGGGCCTGTCCAGGGGATTGCCTTCATAATCTATCAGCTCATAGGCACCTTTTTGTAAAACTCTTTTCACAATATAGGGCCCGTGCCACATTGGCTCGAGTTTTCCTGCTCCTAGCTTATCATTAGCTTGATCGTAGAGCAGTACTAGATCTCCCTCGATGAAAGATCGGGGATTAACGGTGTTATCGAAGTGAGTTTTCACTTGCTTCTTTTGAGCTTCGATAGCTAGGGAGGCTAGACAATGTATCTCATCTAGTTGTTCCAAGTAAAGAAGCCACTCTTCTACAGGAGTAGTATCGGGGAGTAACTCGATGGCTAACTTGAGTGAAGGAATCTCACACTCAATGGGAAGGGTTTCCTCCAGTCCATATACTAACTGAAAAGGGGTGAAACCGGTGGCGTCCTTCACGAAGGTCCGATAGGCCCACAAAGAGGAGAACAACATCAAATGCCAACTAGACTTGTGCATGCCAGTAGTTTTTTGAAGCATCGTGACCAAGACCTTGTTCACGGCTTCCACTTGACCGTTTTCCTGAGGATAGTACGGAGTCGAACTATCATGCTTAAGTCCTAGTTGGGTTGTCAACTCGGCCATCATGTGATTGCAGAAATGTTTTCCGTGATCAGTGACAATGGCTTGTGGAACTCCGAACCGCGAAATAACATGGTTAAACAGAAACTGCGCTGTGGTATGACCGTCTTCCGACAATGTGGGCATCGCCTTGGCCCATTTTGTAAAGTAATCTACAGCAACGATGATGTAACCATGCCCCCTGGCCGAGCGAGGGTTACATGTCACATAATCGATGCCCCATTTGGCAAAGGGGCCGATGGTCACAACGGGGTGCAGCGGGGCAGGGGGCGCACGCATCTTCCGTTGGTAAATCTGACATTCGTGACAAGAACGGACGGCAAGAATGCAGTCCTTGAAAATGGAAGGCCAGAAGTAGCCAGCACGGAGGATCTTCTGTGCGGTGGCATATCCAGACATGTGACTACCACAAGCACCAGAGTGGCAGTCATTCAGAACTCTTTCAGCTTCTTCGAAGGTTAAGCAGTGGCGAAGAACCGAATCAACACCGAGCCAGTACAGGGTGTCCCCAACTATGCGATATGGTTGGGCTTGGTGACGAATCCGTCGACGAGCATCTTTCGAGGTCTCGGGGTGGAAGGAGGACGTCTGTAAGTAGACAATGATGTCCCCGTACCAAGGATCGAGGGTGCTAATAAGGAAAAGAGTTTCATATGGAATAGACTCCTCTATCTGCGAGGAAGTAGCGGCGGATGGCAAGGAACACAAAAGTTCAGCAAAGACAAGTGATTTCTTGGACTTGGCCGCAGTAAATTCTAAGTCAAACTCTTGGAGGATTACGATCCACTTTGAGTATTTCCCCCCCAGCAATTGTCGTGAAAGAATGTAGGTCATGGGGTTGCAATCTGAAATCACCGTCGTAGTACACAACAAAATGTAGTGACGGAAACGTTGGACGACGCAGACAGCAGCGAGGGCCAACTTCTCGACATATGCATATCGAGTCTCTGTATCTAGTAAGTTGTGACTAAGTCAATAAATGACATGTTCGATGCCATCATCGTCGTCTTGGACCAAAACCATACCGATGGTGGTGTCAGCAGCGGCCAAATATAGTGTATAGTCACGATGATAATTTGGAGGCCGCAACAAAGGGGCAGAAACTAGGAGAGTTTTGAGATGAGCAAAAGACTCCTCGGCTATGGCATCCCATCGAAATGGGGTGTCACACTTAAGTAACCGGGTAAAACCCTTTGCCACTTCGGCATAGTTTGGGATGAACCGTCTTAGAAAATTAGCTTTTCCCTGTAGACTCTACAATTGCCACGAAGTAGCAGGGGGAGGAAGATTCACAATTGCCTCGACTTTAAGGGGATCCAAACGGATGCCCTCTCAAGAGACGATAAACCCGAGAAGTCGACCAGATTCGACGCAGAAGACACATTTATGTGGATTTAATCGGATATTATAGTGTCGACAACGAAGAAAAATCTCATGAAGATGCGATGTGTGGTCTTCACGCTTAGCTGAATGAGCGGGAAGGTCATCTAGATAAGGCTGTATGATGTGCTGGATATCGTGAAAGTCATAAGACATCGCACGCTGAAAGGTAGCGCGGACATTCTTAAGACCGAAGGGGAGCTTTTTGTAAGCAAAAGTGCCCCATGGACAGATGAAGGTCGTCTTGTGTTGATCAGCCGAGGCGATATTAATCTGGTTGTAACCAGAGAAGCCGTCCATAAAAGAATATATTTCGCTGCTTGCACACTCGTCAATGAGTTGATCAATGAATGGCGTGGGGTAGTTGTCTTTTGGGCAAGCTCTATTAATGTCGCGGTAATCGACACAGACGCGAATGGTACCCTTTTTTTATCGACAAGGACAATATTTGAGACCCAATCTGTCAGTGGGATAGGATAAATGAATCTAGCTTTAAGAAGCTTTTCAACCTCTGCTTTGATAGCTGCTGCCTTACGGGGGTGCACGAGGCGCAAACGCTGACAAACAGGTTTGGCTCCAGGATACGTCGATATCTCGTGCACTTCTATAGATGTATCAATACCGGGCATTTCTTCGTAGGACCATGCAAAGACATTGTGGAATTCACGAAAGAGTGCGATATAAATCTGAATCTCCTCAGGAGTGCAGGTGACTCCTATATAAATGTTCTCGACAATCCCTGGCTTAACAGAGATGTCGATGGGTTGCATCTACGTGATGTTCCCTAGATTCCCTTCGGACGATGTGTGATAAATCTGAATGGGCATCTGAAGAGGTTGAGAAGGGAGACACAGAGAAAACCGCTCGAGACAAAGCAGTGTTTCCCGGAGGGTAGGGAGAAAGGAGGAATGGTGGTGAAAAGGAGACCACAGACGTTCTTCTAGAGACATAGTCTCTATGATAGCCTCATCAGAAGGAAATATTTCTTTCAATGGATCCGAGGAGGTGTATTCTATGAACCAGGGGGGAAAATCATCTGAGTCAAGAGTCCCACTCGTGACGGTGGGTTGATCATGAGAGGTCGATGCAGCAACAATTTCGATGTAGTTGAGCTCGGCTGGACTCAACGGCATCTCCTCACTCCAAGATTCTATCTGGTCGATAGAGGGGAGGGTCCAAGGATCAGAACGAACCGAGATCATGGAGATCGAGCCAAGGTTGGGAGGTGGGAGGGAGAAAACACCCATAAGGGCGGGTTCTTTGAAGAGCCCGGCTCCCACATCTCAAATGGAATGGAGGTATGCTCAATGAATGGTACATTTCCCTCAGAAGAGGAAGCGAAGAAAGAAAGCTGGTCGACCGTGACAATTTTCCCTTGATGACGGAAGCAAATGACACGGAAGAGGGATGAAGCCACGGCACGCATGACATACGTCCAACTCCGGCCCAGAAGGAGGTTATATGTGAGATTTGCGTCAACAACCTCAACTTCTACTTCCACAGTCTTCCCTTCTAAGGTGATTGGTAGTCATTGAAGAATACCATAAGGGCGAGATTCTCTCCCATCGAATGCTTCCAAGGTCGTTGGGGACTGACTCAGAGTCGGGGACCCGATCGACTTCCAACACGCAATAGACATAATGCAGGTTGATGTGCCTTCATCAATAACTGTACGATGAATCATTTTGGAATTGATGAAGACTTGAATGAGGAAAGCAATCTGATGAGGCAGTCGAGGGACATGACTCTCGAGGTCGAAGGTAATCAAATTCGAGTCTGCTGGGTTGATGCCACCGATGGCCGATAGCAGGGACTTCCTCGAGGGGGGGGAAGATCTGAAGAACTTCTAAGGTGGACATAGCCGATAGAGCCTGCGCTAAGTCCTCTACGATGCTATAGTGCTGGGCAGCACGGGCATTCGGATTATAAGAAGATCTTCTGAGTACCCCTTTGGGAGGGGGTTGGATTGTCGTCTCAGAACTTGGTCTCTCGATATGGAGGGGACCAGAGCTAGATGAAGGACCACTTGAGGGAACCTTTGGCTCCTTCCTAGCGGACGACGAATACCCCTTCGTTCGAGTCGTTACATGAACGGGAATAGTTCCAGCCATGAAGATCTGGGAACGGAAGGGAGAAGAAGAGGGATCAACCACCATTTGAGTTTGCTGAGAGGGAAAGGGTTCTTTAAGAACCGCAGGGACCCCAGGAGCACCTTTCAACAAATGACTAACTTCGGACCGCCTGGGGCAGTCCTTAGTATAGTGATCCTCCTCACAAATGAGGCGGGGATACTTAGGTTTGCGCTTAGCTCCTTCCTCGGCTGGAGGTTTAGAGGATTCCTGTTTAGGTTGCTCGGATTTATTTTTCCCTTTCCCTTTTTCCTTTTTCTTTCCTTTCAAGGCCTTGCCCGCCGTGGTGGACTGGACGGCGTTGACCTCGGAAGTGTTACCAGAATTTAAACCACCCTGAGAAGAGTTTTCATTAGATGCACTTGACTTTTGCTTCCCAGGGTTCGACGATGATTTTTTAGAGGCCTGGTTCACAAAGCCAATGACTCCATCGACAGATGGTTTGGGCAGAGCCTTGGATGTACTGGGCCTTGGGGCGTCCGACAGATACTCATACAAGGTACCGGACTGAGAGTAAACTAAGTCTAGGTACTGAGCGTGCGCGATTGCTTGCTCTTTAGTTACACGGTTCCCATAGCAATGTCCTGTGCAATCTTAGGGACAAAGGAAGTCGTGAACCAGTCGGTGAGGAGTTGATCAGGAATCCAGAACTTGATCAACCTGCGACGCCTTCTCCATTCATGGATGTGATCGGAGATATGCGTAGCAGTATCCTTCTTAAGAGACGTAAGGAGGTGAGTCCCTGTCTCATACCGAATGGGTAACTGAAAGCGAGTAAGAAATTCCATGGCCAACGAATTGAAATCTTGAAATGATGTGCGGGTCAATTCAATATACCATTTAGCGGCAGAACCAGTGAGAGTCCTCTGAAAAAGGCGAAGCCGAATCGAGTCATCGAGCCATGAATTAGACGAACACCATAGGTGATACGTCATCACATGAGCCTCAGTGTCCTCTCTGGCTTTTCCGTCGAATTTGGGACAGTCACTAAGTATCTTAGTTGAAACTGGTGGCCATTGTGGATTTTGTAAAATGGGATCATTTGTTAACTTTGACAAATCGGGCAGTTCCAACGTCGCTAGAAATGGTAGCTGCGAGTTAAAGGACATTTGTCCCGGATATGAGGTAGAGCCAGAATTCCATCCAGTTCCTGGTTTCCCCCATTGTCCTTGTCCCGATGGACCAGGTCCAAAAGGGTCTTGTCCAGAAGGATTTTGTCCGTAAGGGTTGTTTCTAGAACCAGGTTGCTGGTTCTTCCCCCCAACACCCCATTGGTTACCATACTGGCCAGCAGGTTGTTGATAATTTTGATAAGGATTAACCTGCGGCTGTTGGTAATTTTGATATGGGGTATATTGATTTTTCCCCTAGGGTTGCTGGTATCCATACTGAGCCTGGGAACCAGGCAGCATTTGATGACCAGGTTGGGATTGATACCCACCTGAATGTGGGGGTTGGGATTGGTACCCACCCGAATAAGGAGACTGGGCCTGATACCCACCTGAATAAGGAGGCTGGGATTGATACCCACCTGAATAAGGACGCTGGGATTGGTACCCACCTGAATAAGGAGGCTTGGATTGATACCCGCCCGAGTAAGGAGGTTGGGATTGATACCCGCCCAAGTAAGGAGGTTGGGATTGATACCCATTGAATACGGAGGCTGAGATTGATACCCACCTGAATACGGATGCTGGGATTGATACCCACCTGAATAAGGACGCCGGGATTGGTACCCGCCTGCATGCTGCGCCGTCTGGCCAGAAGGTTGCCCTAGTCGGATCTGAGACGGCCCCGTTCGCCCAGAAGGTCGAGCTTGCTGAGTGAGGGGCTGCCCTTGTGCAACCGAGGATTGTCCTTGTTGACCAGATGGTTGTTGAGCGGTAGGTTGGCCTTGCTATACATAAGGCTGGCCCCCTTGCCGAGAAGGGTTGCCTTGCTAGTTTCAGGGTTGACCTTGCTGACCATAAGGTTGTCCTTGGTTCCCATAAGGTTGCCCCGAAGGGTAGCCTTGTTGGGTACCGGGTTGTCCTTGTTGAGCATTGGGTTGTCCCGGGTTTCCAGAAGGTTGCCCAAGATATGTGAAAGAAGGACCACTAGAGGCCAAAGGATGTCCCTGATAGGGTTGTCCTTGCGGGCCTCCCTGTTGACCTGGGTAGTTCTGGCCGGAAAACTGCTGCTCATGATTGGGCTACAAGTAAGGATGTTGACCCTGGTAGGGTGGTCCTTGCTGTCCTTGACTCTGATGGTACTGGCCACCACCTTACCCGGTGGTACCCCAAGCCACGTTCAATGGAACGGAAGCCTCAACATAAGGCTCTTCAGGCAAGGAGGTATACAAGTAATGATTCTGAGGATCATAATACGGGCCTTGCCCATCTGGGTTCTGGACATTACGCAAGTACTGAAAATATGCCTCCTCTGCCGTCATATGATCGGAAACAGGAGGAGCACCACTTGCGGGGTGCACAACTCTAGTAGTATGTGTCGATTGACCACTTTGTGCCAGACCTCAAGATGGGCCTACAGCAGAAGTGACAGCAAATGACGTTGTAACGGCACTAACAACTGGAGTCGACGACGCGACACAAACGGTCGGGTTGGTCGGGACTGCCGTAACAGCAGTATGGTGAACTTGGGAAACAAACGACCCTGTGGTAGGGATGATGTTTTGATCCCACACGGAAGAGGAAGTTGCCGAGTTCATAGCATCCCTCAAAGATCTATAGCGCACCGGCACCGTGATACCCAAAGATGTAACGGTGTAGGGCATAGAGATGATTGGAGATGTAGCCGAAATGGGAGTATCAATACTCGACATGACGGACGACCCACCTGACACAGGGGATTTATCCTCCATATCGGAAGAAGCCATTGGAGAGGCGACACCAACAGGAGTAGCGGGAAAATCCTCTTCATAGGGCTCCCAAACGGGGTTCCAAGAGAATTCGTAGAATTCGTCCTCTGGAGCTCGAGAATTCAACGGTTGGATGCTCGGAACAATGGGAAGAGCGTCACAAACTGGTGTCTCAGGGGCAATAGAAGATGGAGACCCTTGGTCACTTAGGACAGGAGACAGAGTTGATGGATCCGCCAGGATGATCAAACAAAGACCCTAAACAAACTAATGATAAGAGACCCTACTCAAAACTAAACGCACACAAGATCTACCAAGGTAAATGTTATCGCGGTCGAATAAATTTTATGACATTAGGACACAACTTGACCTTTTCATATTTTAAGAGTCGAGAAAAGGACAAAAGGTGAGTCTAGTCGCCTTCGAATGTTTTGAGAGCCCGAAGTGACAAATGCTCTATAGAGCCTTTTCTTTTACGGAGTCCGAAAAGGATCAAAAAGTGACTGCTCTGGAGAAACTAGGCAAAGGGGTTTACCAAACAATCTATAAAATTGCTTATACTCCTTGGCAATCGTATGAAAACCAAGGACTTCCCGTACTGCAGTCAATCTTCCCGAATGCTGTGTTCGGTGCGTTACGGCTTGTAAGGCGGCAGACACGGCTTCCTATGGATCAAGGATTCAAACCTAGTGGAGTCTCCCCATATATACGCGACGGTACGTGGGAGCCCAAATCCGTGCTAGACCACAATTGAATCGCACCAGGAGGAATCACCCAACCTTAATGCGAAAACAAGAGTGACTAGGTTTAACGACGCCGGAGCACGTCTCTAGCCTAGACCTCTAGAATTTTTGCATTATGTTCCAATGCGTTTTTAGATTGATTCGATTTATTTTATGGTTGATCTTTAGTTAAGTTTCAGTTTGAGGTCCTACCATATGTGATCTCTCACAATTTCCTAGATGCAAGCTACATGCGAAAGAGAGCCATTTCGTTCGATGAATGCTAACTTACGAGAAGGTTAAGAGTTTCAATCAAACAAAACGAACTCAATCAACCAAACAACCTAATGCAACTAATGGCAAATAAACAAAACTTTTTCTTTTCAATAACGCAAATAACGAAAAGTTCTATTCCATTCACTATTAAATGAAAAAGAGATTATTTGATTCCTTTCTACTAGCACAATGCACTAGAACAAATTTTGAAAGATAACAACACTTAGCAAAGAAGCAAATTCACTCAATGAAGACACAATGAAATCCCAAGACACTAAGATAGTTCTCCAAATCGAAAGGAAAACAAGGCTTTGCACGAGTTATGTGATCTAAGCTCAAACAAAGCTAGAATGAAATCCAATCAAACAAGAGCAAGTTGTTCGGAAATCACTCAAAAATACTTTAACAATCACTGAAGAAAACGCGAAAAGCAATTACAAGGTTAACTGGGTAATCAAAGAACCCAAAACTCCCACGGGAGGCTCGACACACAAGGCCACTAGATGTCCTAGGGTTGAGGTGTGAAATTGGAGGAAAGAGGCAAACACCTAGAGAACAAAGGTTACAAACCAGTCAAACAGGGCTTAAACACATTCCAGTAACTGAAAAAGAGGTGGAAAAAAGCAAATCCAAGCTCAGACAGCAAGCAAACAAGTGGACCAAAGAATAAACGGCCTGGCACGACTGTCAGGCTACAACTCGCGCTAACCAGTGATTGGCGCGTGTTTTCAGTTAGCAACAAGGGCCACTAGCGCGACTGTAAAGGCAAAAAGCGCGCTAACAAAGTTTGCTAATTTCAAAAGAAAAATACGGAGTCCAGGACTTGGGTCATAAGTTTAAAGCAAGTCAAAAAGTATAGGGGCAACAAGAAACTCAATTCCAAGGGTTTATCTTAAACAAGCAAGAAAAAGAGAAACAAAGAGGCAAGACAAACTCCAAGTTTTTTAGTTCGTAAACCAAACTGGAGATCGACTGAAGCGGATTTGATCTACTTAACTACTGCAAAGCAATAGTGTTTCGAAGGCTATCTGGCCATGTTTTAGACTCCATCTAATGTTTACAAAACAAAAAACAAGCTAAACTCCCCAGCGGAGTCGCCAAATTGTTGGAGAGGTAAATCCCCTCTACGGATAGAGGCGATCCCTACTAGCCCAGAACGGGTCTAGCAACAATCAACAATGCTATCACGCAAGTTCCTAATTGCAAATAAAAGGGTAGGTGAAGAGGACCTACTTGAGATCCAAAGCTTTAGTTTGATGAAGAGACGTCGCCCACGTTCCTTTGCTTTGGCTGGTCACGATCCTCCACTATCCACGTGAATGAGCACCTGCACACAAAGAGAACAACACAAACACAAGCGTAAAATATAATACATGCAATTATATATCAGTCAGGAAATATATAATTCAACATCAACCATTACAAGTACAACGAGAATGGAACCATAATGATAGTCATCTATTTATTAATATTCAACAAAGGAGAATACAACCAGCGTCCTGACGTCAAGTCCTCCTTTGGCTGGGTGCTCAGCTACAAAAGTAATACAAAAGCTTGAAGGGGTGAGGGACAATCTCTCTCTCTCTTTGACAACAAGATCTCCTTACTTAAGTAAAGCCTTATGGATGCAAAGAAGGCTTCTTACAACTCCAATCTTTTGATATCTTCCTTTCAGCACGAGTATTGCCACAAGAGTCAGAACTAGCTTGCTCAAGCCAAAGGAACAAGCTTTTATAGAGGAAAAGGAAGAGATAAGGTCAATCCCCCACAATCATAGATTTGGCTTCATCACTTGGAAACTTCCATGGAATGGTGGCAAACAACTTTCCATCCAAGGAGATTCGAAGCCAAACCATCCTCACCCAACTTGGAATCAGTTTGGTGAATGAGGTGGACGGAACCTTCGGAGGTTTGAGTGGTTAAAAACTTTGCCCAAAATAATTGGTGCGATTGTGACTCTGGGACAGAGCACTAATGGCGCGCCCTTCCATTAGGATTTTCCCCATTGGTGCGGGCATAACATAGGGCACCAGCGCTAATGTAAAAAGGGCTATTTTTAGGGGAAATGAGTAGGAGAAGTCTTAAGGGCATATGAAACTCATGTTTAGAGGTAAATAAGGCAAGTGGTTTCAAGTCTTGTCACTTCCCACAAGTTCCGGAATGGGTCCTCCAAGATGCAGGAGAGGGGTAACAGGGACGGTGAGAAACGGTGACAAATTACTGTGTAACAATAGCCACATCCATGGCCCCTGGGAAGGGTTCCTCCACGTAGCAGAATTAGGTGGATAAGATCATGAAAGGATACAGGGACATCTTCTCCTCACTAACAGGGATACCATTACACTATTAGTTCAAGTGTTTGTTCGATCTAACTCCCTAAGCACCTTTACCAACGGGCCGAGATATCACTGCTCCACTCTGGAAAATTCCAATTACAAGAAGTAACATGATAAACATCATGTGTCACACAAGTTTTAGGTGGGTGACAAATTTTGGTTGCATTTGCAGAAAGAATGCCTTACTAGAGCCCATCAGAAGCTCATACCACTCTGATATGGTCCCAACGCCATTAACAAATATGTGGGAAACAATTCTTTGGAGCGCAACATTCCCTCATTCCTTGGCTTTCACCAAGTGTTCAATGTGGACCGTCCTCGACCATGCTTCCCACCATTACTAGACACATCAGAGATTGCAGAACATCTCAACACCAATGTGGTGTAAAGTATCCCAAATGATGCGGTAAGGTTGGGATTGATGACAAATGCATAAACGATCATCCTTGGACAACGTAGACCGAAAGGTAGAAATTTGGAGATACATGATGATATCAACATATCGAGGATCAAGAGTGCTAATCAATAAGATATTCTCATCGGGTAATTGCTCATCAACACCAGTAGGTAGAGAAGTAGAGGGAAAATAGAAAACCAACTCAACAAATACAAGTGATTTCTTCGATTTGGCAGTAATGAAAACCAATTCGAATTCCTGGATGATGATAATCCACTTGGAATATTTTTCCCCAAGCAAACGACGTGTCAGAATATAAGTGATGGCATTGTAATTGGAAATCACAGTTGTAGTGCGAAGGAGAATATAATGCCAAAAGCGTTGAGCAGTCTAAACAATAGTCAAAGCCAATTCTCGACATGAGCATAATGGGTCTCAATATTGACGAGATTTCAGCTAAGGTAATAAATGACATGTTGTTGACCATTGTCATCGTCTTGCACCAGTACCATAGAAATAGTGCTAGAAGTTGCAACTAGATAGAGGAAATAATCATGATGGTAGTTTAGAGGGTGCAATAAAGGAGCATTAATGAGGACAACTTTCAAGTCATCAAAATACTTTTGGGCAGTATCATCCCAAAGAAATGGAGTTCCTTGTTTAAGTAATTGGGTGAACCCTATAGCTAGCTCAACATAATTAGGCACAAAGAGACGAAGAAAAATTTGCTTTCCCTTCAGACTTTATAATTGATGCAATGAAGAGGGAGGGGGTAGATGAAAAATAGCCTCGACTTTGAGAGGATCAAGATGATTACCATCCTTCGAAACAATAAAACCGAGAAGTTGTCCAAACTCAACATAGAAGACGCACTTATGCGAGTTAAGCCAATTGTTATAGTGTCTACAACGAATAAATATTTGTTGAAGATGATCAAGATGGTCATGGTGCTTAAGTGAATGAGTAGGAAGATCATCTAGATAATGTTGAATGATGTTTTTAAAGTCATGAAAATCACAATACATCGTTTTTTGGAAAGTAGCCCTATCATTCGTAAGGCCAAAAGGGAGATTTTTATATTCAAAAGTCCCCCACGAACAGATAAAGGCAATCTTGTGTTGTTTAGCTGATGAATTTTTTATCTAGTTATAACTGGAAAATTCATCCATAAAAGAGAAAATCTCACTTCCAACACGTTCATCTATAATCTGGTCTATAAAAGGAGTGGGATAATTGTCCTTCAGACAGGGAGGATTAATGTCATGGTAATCAACACAGACACGAATGGTGCCTTGTTTCTTAGTCACTGGTATGATGTTGGACACCCAATATGTCAGAGGTATAGGATAAATAAATCCATCTTTAAGAATTTTTTTAACCTTCACCTTAATAGTCGCTGCTTTTCTAGGGTCCACAGGATGAAGTCGTTGACGAACGAGCTTTGCGTTAGGATAATTCATAATTTTTTTCACGACTATACTTGGGTCAATACCGGGCATTTCTTCATACGACCATGCAAAAAAATCTCAAAACTCTTGAAAAATATTAGTATAAATCTTGATCTCATAAGAAGAACAAGTTACCCCAATATGAACGTGTTCACGATACCAGGTTTAACATAAATGTCAATAGGCATCGTTTGAGTAATATTACCCATGCTCCCTTCTGAACAGACTTCATGGGTCATGATAGGCATTTGATGTGGTTAGATCAGGAAATGAGAAGAACAAGTTACCCCAATATGAACGTGTTCACGATACCAGGTTTAACATAAATGTCAATAGGCATCGTTTGAGTAATATTACCCATGCTCCCTTCTGAACAGACTTCATGGGTCATGATAGGCATTTGATGTGGTTAGATTAGGAAATGAGAAGAGAACTTCTCAAGACAGGTAGACATGAATTCTGGGCCAAGTAAGAATGAGGAACGATGATGAGTATCATTCCAAGGTGCTTCCTCAAGAGACATAATTTCCATGATACTTTCATCATTAGGTAACGTCTCGGTTAAGGGATAAGAAGAATCTGAATAACCAATCCAAGGGGATTGCGAATACACATCAAGAGAGGTAATCAAAGCAGTATGATCATTAGATACCAAAGTCGAAGCCGAACAATCTCCACATAATTAATCTCAGAGGGGCTTAACGACATGACATCACCCCATGAATCGATGTGATCAAGAGGGGGAATGACCTAAGGATTAGACTTAACTGAGATCATGTTCACTAAGGAAACATGTTGGACGCAAGATCCCCCAAGGGAAGTTATGGGACTTAAAGCCAAGATTTTGACTAAATTGAATGTAAAGCCTCCACGGGTTGTGGGAGCGGAGTGCAAACTTGTAAATGAGTCATAGGGTTGTCCACCCTCATTTTTGTAATGTAATGTTGGCTTTAGAGATCTACCCATGGTCCGCGGACCATGGGATTGTATAAATAGAGTGAGGCTCTAAGTTGTAAGTTATCAATAGAAATAGAAAGAGAAATGATGAAGAACTGAGTCTTGTCTAAAATGTAGAGTTGAGTCTTTGGGTTGTAGGGTATGGGAAGGCTCTGCAATTGAGTGCGAAGAGCCCTAGTAGTCCATAGCTGAGTGCGCGGACCCCTGTAGCTAAGTGGGCAGGGCAAGTTGAGTCTATAACTGATTGAAGGATTAATAAAGAGAAGGTTTATACCATTCCTATGCATCTTTCCCTACTGAGTTGTACGAGTGGATCACGAAGCTAGAAGATATTCAAGGAAGGTGGAAGCTCGACGATCCTATTGTGTGGACCCCAATGTTGGTGCACAGATGTGAAGAATCAGAGGATAAGATCGTGTGCACTGTTGATCACTGGCTTGATCGGATTATAGGAGGATTCATTACTCAGTTCGTGACAGATACTTCAGTTAGCTATAGCGAGGTAGAGCGACGCTTTCTCAAAGGACCGTGAGGTAAGTACATAAAGTATTTGAATACTTGGATTAAAATGTTATTGTGTGAAAAGAGGGCTATGCAATTACCATGATGTTTGGAGCTATGCAAAGCAGCAAAACCTACAAAAATGAAGGAAGTAAGGGACTAGACAATAGCCCTTTAATTTCACCTCCATAGGGGGACAAGGAAGAGCTCAATGAAGGTCTATCTGTGAAGTGTGATCCATCTGATAAGGCAAAGAATTCTGCGCATACCACCCCCACCCACGCCACCACTAACTTCACCACCTTCACCTCCATCTTCACCCATAGCACCTCCGTCACAACCACAAGTCAATATGGCAAGCACGATAAAGTTACCTGTGTTCAAGGGAGTAGGAAATGAGGATCCAAACCAATTTTGGTTCGTCATAAAATCTGTATGGGAAGCGCAGGGAGTTATAGATGACAATATAAAGAAAGCATCACTAGTTAGCACGCTACAACACTGTGCACTGACCTGGTATATTAAGCACTCCAATAATAATCCGAATGTGGGGATCACGGATATCCAAGTAGCGGTAAACAAGGAATTTAGCAAGCCAAAGTTAGAGGCACAGTCGATCATTGGATTCAAAGAGATCACAATGCTACCAGGCGAGACTCTGTGTGAGTTGGATCAGAGGTTGAAGTGTATGATTCGTGAAGCTAATATGAATCTGACGAATGGACAACATCGCAAATCATTTGTAGCATCATTAACACAACATTTAAGGAGTGCGTTATCACAGTAGGAGTTAATAACTCAGGCAGAGGCCTTAGAGATCATGATTATGTTGCACGAGACCCAGATGTTGGATCCTAACTTGGGAGTTTAGCAGATCCACGCGCAGTTGAAAAACTTATTCCTTGAGATGCAGAGTCTGAAATAGGACAAGACCGCTCGCCCGAAAGTGCGCAAAGAGGTATGGTGCATAAAATGCAAGGGTCAGGGTCATGATAAGGACTACTGCCCGGTGTTTGTGAATTACCTCATGGGAGGAGGACCGATGCCATTAAGCCAAGAAGCACAAGAAAGACCTAGAGCAGTGCCTTCTTTGTGATGCGCGATTTGTCAAATAGGAGTGAAACATGCTACGGACAACTACCATTTGTTACAGAAGTATACTCAAAATCCACAGCAATTATTCTACAACTTTTGTAGATCAATAGGACATGATGAGTGAACTTGTAGAAGCTATGAGTTAATGATGGATAAAAGTCCCACCTACATGGTTCAGGCTAAAACACTACCCCTAGACCAGAATACAAGAGTGGTGAGAACAGGATTTCAGGGGCGCGGATGGGGCCAAGGTGGAGGAGGACCTAGAAGAGGTTGCGAAAAGCTGATATGGTACAATTGCGAAGGGCCAGGACATTATGCCCATGGTTGTATGAACCCAACGCGTCCATCATGTCTGTACTGTACCTTGTTTGATCATGAGACAAAAGATTGTCCTACATTGATAGCTAGGATACACGACAAGGGAGAACTACCACCTCCCCCAATTCAGAACCTACAGATGATGAGGTCTGAACCATGCGGGGAAGATCCAAATGTGAACATTGTGCTCCAAAGTGGAATCATGATAGGATATGATAAAGGAGATAAGCCCGAAGATAATATGCAACGCTCCAATGAAAGAAGTAGAGTTTGATTTGGAGCGCGCTAAGGAAACCTTCAAGGAAGCTAAGAAGAGCTTCGCTGATGCCTCCACTTCAGGAAGAAAAGATAGACCAGAGCCAGAGATGGACCCATCTATGGTCATGACATTCCTGGAAGCATGAATGGAGCTACTGTGCAATAGTAAAGCTGTAAAGGGGTTGTAGGAACTCATTAACAAATGTGTTGGGACTGCACCAGGAGAACTGCGCGTAGTCTGGAAGATTGGAAAGCATAAGATGAGGATGAGAAGAGAAATGAGGTTGACCATGGAGATTGGAGAATATGAGATGGACCAAGCAATTCTAGATTTAGGATTAGATGTGAACGTTCTAGCAAAGCAGACATGGTAGTGCACGAGGAGATCTACACTGCAATGGTCACCTATCTAGCTACGAACGGTGAACCAGCAAAAGATAATACCTATGCGGAGATTGCAGGGAATCACTGTGAATATTAAGGGAGCGAGTACCCTAGTAGACTTTGAAGTAATAGAGATTATTGATAACAACAATCCCTACCCTACATTCTTAGGAATTGATTGGGCCACTGACATGAACGGGGTGATTAATCTTAAGAAGCGTAAGATTATTTTTGAAAAGAAGTCTCTACACATAGTTATAACTTAGCACCCTTCAGAGGGATCATGTTATATAGAGTGAGTGCGCAACTATGAAAGTGACGATTATTTTTACTATACCTATAAAATAACCACGTGAGAGAAATATTGGGTAAATCCCACTGCGGATGGACGGATCTCATGGGAGTGTGAAAGCTCCTATATGTCGGATTCTGATGAGGAGTTAGAGCAATGGAAGTACTAATTACACAAGGTAACCACGTTGAACTATAATATGATGACAAGATCGTTGCGTTACGTATCGATAGAAGTGAGGGATCTTCCTACTTATGATGAGTTAAGTGAGGTAGATACTTTCCTAGATAAGTTTGAAAGGGAGGTGCCAAAAAATAAACGGTTCTAGGCCTTGAATTGGGTACCGTGCAATACACCCGCGAGGTGGTGTGGTACACACAAAGGGAGCTTTGAGGACTGACATGAATATAGAAGGATGATGCACACATGGTTTGGGAAGCCTAAGATGCGACTAAAAGACAAGTATGACAGACAGGATGATCCACGTGCACATCTGGCCAAGTGGACGAAGGTCTGTGGAGAGAAGCCACAACCTGAGTGGGTGCACCTATCCTGTCAACCCTAGATGTTATACCCATGAATTGTTGTATAGAGATGGAGCTTTGCCATGGGACAAGTGAATGGGATATCTTGCGTGAAGGGTTCATGATGACCTTTAGTTTTGAGGATAGATGGTGGGATAGCATTGATGAAGCACTACAAGAGGTAAAAGCAACTATCTTTAGGATACCACAAGAGCTAGTAGAATCAATTTAGCCTGAATGGGCTACTTAGCTGAGTTGAACGCTAGAATGTTATAATGTAATTGTTGAAGAAGAAGACAATGATCCAGAGACAAATTAACATTCCAGAGACAGAAGGCCACCGCAAGGTTTAGGGACCATAGATTGAGAACCCTGACATAACCGCACCGGTCAAGACTAAGTAGGTGAACATTGGTATAGAGGCCGAACCTAAGTTTGCAATGCTTGGTGACTACTGGGATGACACGATGGTGGATAAGGTCACTGAGTTACTCCATGAGTACTAGGACTTATTCCCAACCAAGTTTACAGAGTTAAAGGGAATCATCGGAGATTTAAGAATGATGAAAGCTAGTTAAGCAAAGGCCTTACCACTTAAATCCGAAATACAAGGAGAAGGTCCGCGTAGAACTCAACAAAATGCTCACAACAAGAACTATTGAGCTTGTGGAAGAATCCAATTGGGTAAGCCCAATGGTGGTGTAGGAAAAGAAGTAGAATGACGAAATAGGAATATGTGTGGATATCAGAAAATTGAATGATGCTTGTGTACTTGATCCATTCCCAACTCCGTTCACAGATGAGGTGTTAAACAATGTTGAAGGGCAGGAAGCATATTCTTTCACTGATAGGTTCTCGGGCTACCACCAGATTAAAATTGTGCTAGAAGATAGGAGCAAGACAACCTTCGTGACTGAGTGGGGTTGCTTTTAATACACTGTCATGCTGTTTGGGTTGAAGAACGTGCCGGCCATCCTTTCGTGTGTGGTTTTTGCAGCATTCAAGGAATATATTCACAAGTTCTTGGAGGTTTATTTTGATGATTGGACTATATTTGGGCTGGTTAAGCACCATGTATCAAGCTTACGCTTGATGCTGGACACCTACTGAAGATACCAAATAACACTTAACCTCAAGAAGTGCACATTCCTCATTCCTTTTAGGAACCTGTTGGGACATGTGGTTTGCAAATAGGGACTGATGGTAGGTCCCACAAAGATTGGGGTGATTCTAAATTTGGAAGTGCTACAAAGTTTGAAACAACTGTGTGCTACTCTAGGACATATGGGGTACTACAAGAAGTTCATCAAAAGCTATGCCCAGATCGTCGCATCAATGGAAAAGCTTTTGAAAAATGATGTCACATTTTTCTAGAATGATGACTATATGAAAAGCCTAAATTTATTGAAAGAAAAGATGGTCACTGCGCCAATCCTGGTCTCCCTGAACTGGGAGGAAGAGTTTCACGTCCATGTTGACGCATTGAGTATAGCGCTGGGGGAAGTACTAACACAAGAGGGTGGAGAAGGCTAGGATCACCCTATAGCATTTGCAAGTCACAAATTATCTAAAGTAGAAAAGAATTATTCCACCACTGAACACGAGGGACTGGCTATGGTGTATGCACTCCAGAAATTTTGGCACTACTTGCTAGGGGACACTTCAAAATGTATACAGATCATTCCGCGCTGAAATAATTGGTCAATAAACCTGTGTTGGGGGACTCATATGCAGATGGATTTTATTGTTCCAAGAATATGATTTTGAAGTTTTTGTGAAGCCTAGATGTTTGAACGCAAGACCAGATCACCTGTCACGCATTGAGATAGGAGAGGAACCTACTAGTCTGGAGTAAGGATTACCTGACGCACAGCTCTTTGCTATGTGTGTAGTGGATGGAAAATTTGAAGATATAATCCACTTTGTTATGACTGGAACTATGCTAAAAGAGTACTCTGTCCATCAGAAGAAGGAACTAGTGGTACATGAGGCAGATTTTTCTATCATTGCAGGTCACCTATATAAGATGGGGAATGGTGAGATACTGCGAAGGTATGTACCTGACTTTGAACGAAGCAGTATCCTTGTGGATGCTCATGGGGGTGTCGTGGGAGGACATTATGCAGGGAGAGCGACCATGTAGAAGATCCTCCATGCAAGGTTGTGGTGGCCAACCCTTCATCAGGATTCAAAATCACATTGCAAGGCTTGTGATGTATGTCAAAGTACAGGTAAACCATCATGGAGGGATGAGATGCCTTTGAATCCACAAATGACATTGTAGGCCTTTGAAAAGTGGGTGATCGACTTTGTAGGACCTATTAAACCTCAAGGAAAAATGGGTGCGAGATACATTATCACTGTGACAGAGTACCCGACTCATTGGGTAGAATCGCAAGTGGTAAAATATTGCACGACCACAATGGTCGCGCAGTTTCTGTTTAAACACGTATTGACACAATTTGGATGTCCGAAGATCTTAATGAGCGACCATGGTACATATTTCCTGAATGAGACAATCAACGTGCTGATAAAAGAGTTTGAGGTGTATCATTAGAAAACCACACACTATCACCCACAAGCTAACAGGATAGTAGAATCATTTAACAAAGTACTGGAGACTGTATTGACCAAAGTATGCAATGTGCAGTGAAGTGATTGGGACCTGTGTGTACCTGTAGTATTATGGGCTTATAGGATGACATGGAAGAAACTAACGGGGAAAACACCTTTCCGGTTGGTCTATGGAGTGGAAGCTATAATGCCGATGGAATACATCATGCCTAATCTACGCATAGCACCGCTCACAAGTATGATGGACCGCAGAGCCCTAGAGGAGACGCTTGCGCAATTGGAGGAACTCGAGGAGGAACGATTTTTATCTGGATTTCACCAACACGTACAAAAGCAGCGCAAAAAGGCCTGGCATGATTGACATATTAAGCTGCACACCTTCAAGGTGAACGATTTGGTGTTATTATATGATAGTAAGTTTGATAAATTCACGAGAAAAATCAGAATGCATTGGCTGGGACCATATGTCATTAAGGAGGTCATAGACGGAGGCGCAGTGCAGTTGGTAAAAGTTAAATGGAGAACCTTTCCTAGGAAAGGTAAATGGCAGTCCGTTGAAGTCATACACAGGTGGCCTGGCTATCTAACTAACTGACTGAAGAATAGTCTTAGCGCTCAAGGTGCAGGGCAGTAGTTCAATTACAACAGTCTCTGAATAGTGCATCCAGGAAGTGCAGCAGGTAGCTGCTCAGTGTGTTGTCGACCTTGTAGCGGTCCAGCAATAGTTGGGAGGTCTCCGCGCGAATATCCCCACACTGACAGAGTGACTCAAGGGCAAGTCACGATGTTTATGTTGGGGACTTGTTGGGCGCGGGATCCCCCAAGGGATGTTTTGGGGCTTAAAGCCCAGATTTTGACTAAATATGATGTAAAGACTCCGCTTTTGTGGGCACGAAGTAGGAGCTTGTAAATGAGTCATAGGGTTTTCCACCGTCATTTTTGTAATGTAATATCAACTTTAGAGATCTACCTACGGTTTGCGGACCATGGGATTGTATAAATAAAGCAAGGCCCTAAGTTGTAAGTTAGCAATAGAAATAGAAAGAGAAATGATGAAGAACTGAGTCTTGTCTAAAGTGTAGAGTCGAGTCTTTGGGTAGTAGAGTAGGGGAAGGCTCTGCAACTGAGTGCGCAGAGACCTAGTAGTCCATAGCTGAGTGCGGTGACCCCTGCAACGGAGTGTGCAGGGGAGGTTGAGTCTATAACCGATTGAAGCATTAACGAAGAGAAGTTTTATACCATTCCTATGTATTTATTTATTGTTTTCTTCATTGAATGTATTGGGTATAAGTTACATTTATGATGTTTATATGATGCACGAATATATGATTGTGTTGATTAAGTAAATATAAGAGAAAGTATCTGTTTATGCAAAGTTAACTAATAGTTATAAGAAGATATGTAAGATCCGTGGTGTAACTTAAGGAAATAGTGCAGATCGCTACCTTAGCAATATGAAAGCTCTTGAGCCCCTAGTTAGGGTTGTGCGAAGGTGATTATAACATATTGAGAAGGCCTCACAGGTCAGGGTATTGCACGAAGCGACCTACGCGAAGCAATTCACAGTTGGACTAAATTGACCCCTCAGACATCTCAAGGGTGCAGAAACCTGGTTCCAGCATCCCCCCATACTGCTTTGGGTGAGACCTCAGTCTGTGCTCTGTGGGTTGTTACCGAAAGGGATAGTAGTGTAGGGATTTTTTTGGCTAATTCACTTTGAACCTAGGTCAGCCCCCCTCAAGCCAACACAACATTTAGAGGTGGGAGAGGAAAAATACCCATGAAGGTGGGATCTTTAAAAAGTCTTGCCCCCACACTCTCATATAGAGCACCGGTATGCTTCACGTAAGGAACATTGCCATCCAAGGAGGAAGAGGTAAAGAAAGATAAGTGGTCGACTATGATGATTTTCCCTTTATGAGGAAAACAGAGCATGTAGAAAAGAGAGGAGGCTATGCAATCCATAGCATGGGTTCAACTCCACTCAAGTAGAATATTATAGTTAAGATTTGCATCAAAAATTTCTACTTCAACATTAACTGTCTTACCTTCCAAGGTAATGGAAAGATTAGGAAGGACACTGAATGGTCGAGAATTGTATCCATCAAAGGCTTCCAACGTGTTAGGCTATTGGTTCAGGGTAGGGGAACCGATTTCCTTCCAACAAGACTCATACATGATGAAAGTGGAAACACCTTCAGCAATGATGGTCCTGTGAATCATCATTGAGTATGACCTTAATGAGAAAGGAAATCTGAAAGGGTAAGCACGGAACATGGTTTTCCATATCAAAGCAACTAAGATTGGAATTAGATGGATCAACACCTCTGTTGGATAGGTAAATCCCCTCTACGGATAGAGGCGATCCCTACTAGCCCAACAGGGGTCTAGCAACAATCAAACAACGCTACACCGCAGGTTCCTAGTTGTAATTAACAAGTGGGTGAGAATAACCTACTTGGATTCCAACGCTTGTTTGTCGAAGAGATACTCCTCTCGCTCCTTCGCTCCAGCCGATCACAATTCCCCGCTATCCTCGCGGATGAACACCTGCACAAGCAAAAGAGGGAAAACACAAGCGTAAAATCTACTAACAACAACTATGTATCGGTCAGGAAAGATACAATTTGCATTAATCATTCATTGAACAAATGTAAATGGAACCATAAGAGTAGTCATCTATCTTTATTAACAAAAAGTAGAGTAAGGTACAACCGATGTCCTGACGCTGAGTCCTTCCCTAAAGGGTCCAGCCAGCGTATCTTCCAAGCATTCACCTTTGGAGCAAATCTCCCAAGTCAAAAGGTCTCTCTCTCACATACAAGGCGACAAGCTCATGACCTTTCTCAAGCTCAAAGCAATCCTCACACAACACACCAAATGCCTACAAAGAGCAGCACTAAAATGCACTAAGAATTCCTCAATCAAAGTCTATATGTTCCAAAACTAGCTGCTCATGGGCCATGGAGGAGGTTTATAAAGAGAAGGAGCCTCCATGAATAGGTAAGGGATGAGCTTTCCTCCAAGATAAGTGGATGGTCAGTCGAAAAGACATGCCAGAGAAAGGATGGCGACCTCAACAATGCTAACAACCAGTTCTGGAGGGATTTGGAAGGCTGGTTGTTAGAACAAATTCGCCCAAACAGGATCAGCGTGGAAAACCCGTGAACTGCTGCGCTGACATCGTAAACCGATGAAGAAGAAGTCTGGTCAGCGCGAAAAGGACAAACGGAGGGTGCGCTGTTCGAAAAATGGGACCAGCGCGGAAAAGACGTGTGCTTCCGCGCTGGCAGCACAGCAGATATATTGGCCTCCGCCCGTCAGCGTGGTTATTTGATTAACAGTCGCGATGATCCATTTAACTTAGGCAAAGAGGGTTTTTAGTCATTTTGAGGAGCATGAGTATAGGTGAATGTGGTTTTATGGCACAGTAGGGAGACTGACATGATGGCAGTGACATTTTACTGTGTAACAGATGCCCC